>JAPPVO010004754.1:0-31776 GCA_030407325.1 Camellia japonica
CTGGCCTCCGAAAACGGGAAGAGAACCAGGTGTACCGACTCTCCCGGAAGCTCTGTCTACAGGTGGGCGAGCCCCCAACAGATGTATCCATGCGGCCTCCCACTCACCCATATCCTCGTCATAAGGTATGGGCCAACCGCCTGTGTCTAGGCCGGTGAGTACGGCAAAATCCAGCGGGGTCATGGTCATATCCCCGGTGGCAGAAAAATGGAAAGAATTGGTGGTGTCCCACCATCTCTCTACCAAAGCAGCTAATAATGTCCTGCTGGCAGGACAGTGTGATAATCCCATGCAGAATGCTCCGAACCCTGCTGCGTCAACCAAATCCCGGACAGCCTCCGGGAGCTCGGCATACCACTCTCTCGCAGCAGTGGAGCCATATCCTCGCACGGCGCGAGAGCCAACCTGCATACAGAATGAATACATGTGTTCAGTACACAATGAAATACAAGCTGTGTGCAAATGAAATGAAGTAGCCGTGTTCAAATCATTAATCAGTGGGCTGCGTGTTCGCTTTAATTTTTACCTGGGCTGCGTGTTCAGAAAATCAGTGTTTTGGGCTGCGTGTTCAAATCATTAATCAGTGGGCTGCGTGTTCACTTTAATTTCTACCTGGGCTGCGTGTTCAGAAAATCAGTGTTTTGGGCTGCGTGTTCAAATCATTAATCAGTGGGCTGCGTGTTCACTTTAATTTCTACCTGGGCTGCGTGTTCAGTAAATCAGTGTTTTGGGCTGCGTGTTCACTTTAATTTTTACCTGGGCTGCGTGTTCAGAAAATCAGTGTTTTGGGCTGCGTGTTCAGTAAATCAGTGTTTTGGGCTGCGTGTTCACTTTAATTTTTACCTGGGCTGCGTGTTCAGAAAATCAGTGTTTTGGGCTGCGTGTTCAAATCATTAATCAGTGGGCTGCGTGTTCGCTTTAATTTCTACCGGGGCTGCGTGTTCAGAAAATCAGTGTTTTGGGCTACGTGTTCAAATCATTAATCAGTGGGCTGCATGTTCACTTTAATTTCTACCTGGGCTGCGTGTTCAGAAAATCAGTGTTTTGGGCTGCGTGTTCAAATCATTAATCAGTGGGCTGCGTGTTCGCTTTAATTTTTACCTGGGCTGCGTGTTCAAAATCAGTGTTTTGGGCTGCGTGTTCAAATCATTAATCAGTGGGCTGCGTGTTCACTTTAATTTTTACCTGGGCTGCGTGTTCAGAAAATCAGTGTTTTGGGCTGCGTGTTCACTTTAATTTATACCTGGGCTGGGTGTTCAGAAAATCAGTGTTTTGGGCTGCGTGTTCAAATCATTTATCAGTGGGCTGCGTGTTCGCTTTAATTTCTACCTGGGCTGCGTGTTCAGAAAATCAGTGTTTTGGGCTGCGTGTTCAAATCATTAATCAGTGGGCTACGTGTTCACTTTAATTTCTACCTGGGCTGCGTGTTCAGAAAATCAGTGTTTTGGGCTACGTGTTCAAATCATTAATCAGTGGGCTGCGTGTTCGCTTTAATTTCTACCTGGGCTGCGTGTTCAGAAAATCAGTGTTTTGGACTGCGTGTTCAAATCATTAATCAGTGGGCTGCGTGTTCACTTTAATTTCTACCTGGGCTGCGTGTTCAGAAAATCAGTGTTTTGGGCTGCATGTTCAAATCATTAATCAGTGGGCTGCATGTTCACTTTAATTTCTACCTGGGTTGCGTGTTCAGAAAATCAGTGTTTTGGGCTGCGTGTTCAAATCATTAATCGGTGGGCTGCGTGTTCACTTTAATTTCTACCTGGGCTGCGTGTTCAAATCATTAATCAGTGGCTGCGTGTTCACTTTAATTTCTACCTGGGCTGCGTGTTCAGTAAATCAGTGTTTTGGGCTGCGTGTTCAAATCATTAATCAGTGGGCTGCGTGTTCACTTTAAGTTATATCTGGGCTGTGTGTTCAGTAAATCGGAGCTTGGGACTGTGTGTTCTACTCTCCATCAACTCGGGCTGCGTGTTCAGAAGATCGGAGTTTGGGACTGTGTGTTCTACTCTTAATTAGTGTGTGCGGTGTGCTCACCTTCAAATTCGGGCTGTGTGTTCGACAAATCAGTGTATGAGCCGTATGATCAATTCTTAACTAATGTGTACCGTGTGTTCACAATCAATCAGTCAATGAGCCGTGTGTTCAGCAATTCAAGTGTTTAAGTCACATGTTCGGAGTGCAAACGAAGTACTATGTCATAAGCTAAAACTGTGTGTTCAAGCATGGCAAAGCTACAAAGTGCACGAAGAGCGCAGGAAATAAAGTAAAATACCTCTCGTGCTTCGTGAGAGAGGTGCTGCTCCGGCTCTCGCAGAAGTAAATCCCCGGGTGCCCGGTCATTGAACTCAGTGAAACGACGAAAAACGGCCCGCGGAAGCATATGTACCGCTGGAGCGTACCTCCCGGGAATAAAAGAACGGACTCTCGGGGGGAGTGCCATGATATCAAAATCATCTCCGGCACCTGGAGGACCTCCGCCATGAGGGTAATCACCCGCCATTTCAAGAAATCTGCAAAAAGGAGAAAAAAATGAGCAAAAATTGGAAAAAGTCAACAAAAGTCAACTCTCGGGAAATGAAAAAGTCAACAAAAGTCAACTCCCGAGAAAATCTTCCAAATATTGAGACAAACTTACCTCAAGTGGTGAAAATGAGAAAAGAAGCTCCGAAATCAAAATTTAATCGACTCAAAGTGCTTAAAACTGAAAGATTTCGCGAAAACAACTTGCGTGGGAGGTTGAAAAGCGCGTATAAAGTGCAGATCTGAAAGAAAAAATGGTTTGGGAGGCAAGGGGAGAAGTTTCCACGGCTGTGGGTGTGGTCTTGGATTGAATGGATGAGGATATATATAGAAAATGAGGCAAAAGACAAAATTGCCCCTACTTTTGGATAGGTGGCCGGCCGGCCACCTTTTCTAGCTGGCCGGCCATCTGCTTTTTGGTCCTTGGCCGGTGGCCTCCCCTAGGGCAACCACCTGGCCGGCCATGTCCCCCATCCCCCCCCTCCCCTAGCTCTCTGCCAATTTTGAGGAAGATTGGAGTTCCCGAGGCCTGAGAAAATTCAAGAAAAGTGCACTTCCGGTCGCGAAATTGCTCCGCCGGAACTTCAGCTGCAATTTCTGACATGTGTCTCATCATCACTCATCAAAATCAAGGTGTATCCTTTTTGAACATGTCCTAACCTCTCCGGGAGGTGAACCCGAGGCCGCGATTGAGTTGCCTTCACTGAAATGCGCGTTTTCTTACTCGTTATTTCGCAATAAACGGGCACCCTGGTTTATGCTCGTTTTGCGTGTTGTGCACATAACTTGCATTCTCATGAACATTTTGCATTGTCATGCATGATTTCTTGGTGTACCATACCTCTGTGCTTGAGCGTGCGTTGTCACGCGTATTCCTTTCTCGCATTGCGATGCATTCACTCGCCGACACTGCGTGTGTCAAACTTTCGGAACCACAGGAATCACATTGAATATATGTTGTTAGCATATTGTTCTTGTTGAATTTCTCTCTTTTGCAGGCACGATATTGTATGTACGGTTCATTTGAGGCTGGTGCGACCAGACGAATCGCGCAGGTATCGTATCTTCTCCGTGTGAGACGCGACGAGAATTGAATAATTCTCCGCATCCCTAACTGCATGAAATGTAGTTGTTGCTTTGCATTCTTGCTTAAAACTGTTGCATCTATTTGCGAATACTTGCCTCATTACAGCTTGCTGCATTTGCATGATCATTTGGCTCTGTGCATGTCGCTTTGCATTTTGCCCCCCCTGCCTGTGGGCACGCCTGAGGGCACATATCCCTGTTCATCTTGTATGATTGTCTAAGTCTTCGGCCTTGTCAAAAATGGGTCGTCTCTGGGCTTTGACATTTACTCCCGTCACTTGTGACTTCCGAGTTCTGTCAAAGAGGGGCAACTGTAGACACCCCATTTTTGACCGACCTTAAGACTCACGTCAGATTGATTGGTGATGTTGCATATTGTGCTCGTTCAGAAGTCTCAGAGTCGCGGCCGTGCGCCCTGCCTCCGGACTTCCGAACTCTCTTCTGTGCCTTGCCTCAGAGACGGCCAATCGTGATATCCACTAAGGGCGCTCTAAATCCGGAGCTTTAGTCGGCCCAAAGATGTCATGCACCAATGGGGCTCCGAATCCGGAGGCTTAATCGGCCCAAAGGTGTTATGCACCAATGGGGCTCCGAATCCGGAGACTTGGCCAATCGTGATACCCACGAAGGGTACTCCGAATCTGAAGACCTAGTTTGGCCAATCACGATATCCACGAAGGGCGTTCCGAATTCGGAGGCTTAGTCGGCCCAAAGATGTCATGCACCAATGTAGCTCCAAATTCGGAGGCTTAGTCAGCCCAAAGGTATCATTGTAGACACCCCATCTTTGACCAACCTTAAGACTCAGACGTCACCGATTGAGCGCTCGGTGATGTTGCATATTGTGCTCGTTCAGAAGTCTCAGAGTCGCGGCGTGCGCCCTGCTCCGGACTTCCGAACTCCCTTCTGTGCCTTGCCTCGGTTTGCGAACCGGACTCGGTTTTCTCTGTTTTCTTTCCTGAGGGGAGGGAGAGGTCCCGTAGACCATCTCTCAGTGGCCGTGGGCTACATTTCGTGGGCGTAGGCCATTTTGCCCATTTCGGAGCCCAGTTCCCGGTTTTCGGAGCCGTCAGGCCGTGTGCCTCGGTTCGAGACCACCCAACCATCTCCGATTTCTCCGGTTTTTGGCATGCATCTCATTTACTCCCTTTCGAGGGACACTGGGGGCTTAGATACCCACTTCGTGGCCAAACACCACTTTCGGTGCTTAACGGCCGGTTTTCAGGACCCCGAACTACGTGTTTTGGCCCCCGAGCATTCGTTTTGCATCGGTTTTCGTTCATTTTTGGCAGGTACCTCTGTTTCATCATAAGGAAGGTCACTGGAGGGTGGGAGGCCAGCAATTGTCTCAGCAACCTGTTATGCTCTTCCGGCGTCCCCCGGCGCCCGTTTTTCTCACTTCCGGGCTAGTGTTGACCACCCTAGGAGCATTTTCTTCAAGCCAAAACCACATATTTGTGTTGTACACACATGGGAGAGCCCTAAAAGTGCATGGCCGACCAGTAATTCCATTTTCCATTTTTGAACCTCTTTGAAAAATGGCCTATTTCTCTCCTGTTTTAGAGTTGCCAGATTTGAACCACAGGGTTGTGTTGAGGAAACCTGGAAGGACACCATCATCTGGTGGCCGGCCAGCATTTCTTTTGGCCCATTTTCACCCTTGGCCGGCCGGCCGGGCATAGGGGGTGGCCGGCCAGCCACCTGCAACAAAGTTAGTTGGCCGGCCATGCTCCTTGGGAGGTGTGTCTTACAGCTGTGTAGCTGTTTCCCCCAGAAAAGATCTGTATCCGGGGGATATTTTGGAGGGGAACACTTGGGTGCATTTCCCTCCACCTTTTCCCTCCTCTTTTGGTCCATATAAGGAGCCTCCCAACTCTTAGGCTAGGGTTAGAAAAACTCTCTTAAGAGCTTAGATACATATCTCTCTCCATCTCTCTAAAATCTTCAAGTTTTGGTTCCATCTCTTCATCACCATCAAGCACCACCACCACTACTCTATTTCCAGCAGCTAGGAGAGCTTTCCAGCAGCTAGGAGGCATCCATTCTTCAAGCAAAAAGGCAGCCAAGACTTGTCTACAAGGGTAAGTACTCCACCCCTCTTTTCTAGCTCATTTTTGATTCATTTCTTGGCCCTATTTCTATACTGTTTTGAGCTCCGACCAATACTGAAAGTGGTCCTCTTTTGAGCTCATTTTCATCTTTGTTGAAGGCTCAACCCTATTTGAGATCCCTAACTTGCACTTGCTTCAATGTCATCTTATATGCCACAATATTGCATGCTATTTCTAGCCTGAGATTGATCTGTTTTCGAGCATAATGTAAACTGTAGTGGGCTATTTTGAGCCCCTCTTCAACATTGAAGAAGGCTCAACCTGTTTGGCCTCTCTATCATGCACTTTCTTCATAATCTCTCATATTTACCGTAAATTTGCATGATTTGTTTGACCTACATGTAGTCTGTTTTGGAGCATGTCATGAACTGTGAGTAAGCTTATTTTGTGTCTCTATAACATTGTAGAAGGGATCAACCTTGTTGGGGGTCTCCATGTGTGTCTGTCTTTATATCCCTCTTTGACCCCCATTTTTGCATGCTTTTTTAAGCTTATCTAGCTTCTGTTTTCGGCCATCATCAGAACTGGAAAGAGTCATATTTTGATCTTCTTGACATATTTCATTAAGCATCTTTGCTGGTTTGATGAATGTTTGGGGTACCTCATGTTATAGCCTTATATATCCTAGTTCTTGCATGACATTTTTAGCATGTTTTCATACTGAGTTGGGGGATGTCATCTACTTTAAATGTTCATATTTTTAGTCCCTCATCAGTGTTGTAGAAGGGTATTTTTCCATTTGGGCAATGTATCACTTGCTTCAATACCCCTCTTGCGGGGCCATTTTTGCATTCTTGCTTAATCCTATGTATGCTTGCTGTTTAGCCCTTTTTATGACTGAAAAATGCTTTTCTTGGGGCTTCCTTGCTACTGTATTTTCATCCCATGTCCATATTGTGCATGCATTGCATGGCTATAGGCCATTTCGGGCGCCTAATATTGCATTTCGGGATCATTCCATGCTTCGGGTGCACTTTGGCCATGTTTCGGGGCTGTTTTCCCTCACATTTCAGTGCCAAATTCATTTGCATGTTTGCATATCATTTCCATGTCATTTCATGCCTTACGGCCCTCGCTCGGTTTGCGCGCCGTGTGCACGCATTTCGAGGCATCTCATTTTCATCTCACGGCCTCTTATGTGAGTGTGGCTGAGGCTCTCTCATGTTAGTATAAGTCCAATTTGCATTTGGAGTGCCATTTCATGCTTTATGTCATTATCTCGTTTGCGCGCCGTGTGCACGCATTTCGAGGCGCTTCATTTTCATCTATCGGCCTCTTATGTGAGTGTAGCTGAGGCTCTCTCATGTTAGTGTAAGTCCATTTTGCATTCTGTATGCCATTTTAGTCTCATCGCATTGCGTATGTCATCGCCTCGGTTTGCGCGCTCGTGTGCACGCATTTCGAGGCACTTCATTTTCATCTCACGGCCTCCCGTGTGAGTGTGGCTGAGGCTCTCTCATGTTGGTGTAAGCCCATATTGCATCGCATATCTTATTTTAGTCCTGTTGCATTCCGTATGCCATTTTCTCGGTTTGCGTGCCCGTGGGCACGCATTTCGAGACATCTCATTTTAGTCTCATTGTATATCATATTTCATGCCATTTCATGCCTTAGGATCATTTTCTCAGTTTGCGTGTCCACGTGCACGCATTTCGAGGCATCTCATTTTCATAGCATTGTGCATGCTAGGGTTGCATATTAGCTGCATTTCATGCATGTCATGCATATCGCGTCGTGTTCGGGATAGGAGTTAGCCCGGGCACGGGAAACGAGGTGCGTTTCGTACTCCGAGTGACGGAACGGGTCTCAATTCCCAAGTCACCGACACTCCGGATTACCCATGATGGAGTTAGGTTTTGTTGTAGTGTTCATACGCATTCATCCTATATTGAGTTGTGCAATCCGACTCCTCGGCCATCATGCATCGAGACGCGTGATTGGTGGCACGAGGATCGAGGCATGCATATATTTGTGAAATACATTGCTATGCCCCTTTCCTGCTCTCTGTTGCAGCAAAATGAAGAATCAGCAACTTTTCGGAGTCGGGCATGCATTTCGAGGAACATTGCAAAACAGAGGCTAATTGGGGCATCCCCGTGGATTTTCGCGCAAGGCATCCCAGCATACATCATTCATCAGAACCGAGGCAGCTCCTGGCTTGCATGCCAGTTTACAGTTTTTCTTAGTTTAATTTGTTAATTAATTAGGAATTTGTACATTATTTGGACTGTATTATTTCGGACTGTATTATTCTTTCATTTCGGACTGTATTATTTATTCGGACCCTCTGCGCGATGGCATAATTGTAATAAGTGTGCGTGTGTGTGATGTATGTTTTCCAACCCCACGTCTTTCTTCCCTTTTATTTACCCGCTTATGATGGTTAGATATAGGGCATATTTCAAATAGCATATAGTATGACAGCATGTTTGCATCATTCATCTGTTTTGCACGCACCGAGCTCGGCGCATCATACAAACTGCATTTGTATTTCAATTCCAAATTGAATACGTGTTAGTTGTAGCATTCCATATGCCATGTTTAGAATAGCCGAGCCTGCTATAGTTGCATTATTGCATGCGTTGCATTAGACATTTCTGTATAATTAGGATCATGCATGATTTCTAATGAGCTTCTGTTTTGGCTTGGAATACTCGGTGAGTTTTTATGCTTTAGCATCCTTGCATGCGTGTGAGTGATTGCCATGATAGCATGCTTACCATGAGGCTATATGCTTATGTGATATAACTGCCTTGAATGCCTGTGGGTGGAGGTTGAGTTATTTGGAGTGGGACAATTCATCAAATGTTTGTTTTAAGCCCACTTGATAGTGACAAAATCATGTTTTTCTAAGCCCACCTGAGGGTGGCAAATCCACGTCTTAGCCTACCTGCGAGTAGCACCATCAAACCATTTTCAAACAAACAAACATGAAATGTTTTGTTCCAATTCAGGCGACCCAGTCTATACTTGTTTGCTGCGAGCATCACATAGTAACCTAGGCTAATAACCGGAATAAGAACATACAATGTTTTCAAAATAAGATATCATGGTTAGTAGAGGCCGGTCTTTGACCGGGCGAGCCGGGGTGCTCACGAAGTGACCTTCCCCAATCGTACCCAAGTTCCCGAGCCGAGGCAACTTTGGTGATGACGGACACGTGGCCTTTGGCACCGAGTCAGGGTTTCCTAAATTTCCCAAAAATAAAATATTTAGGTGGCGACTCTGTATCTGGCAAAGCAGTCCATGTTTGGCACTTCTTTCAAAAATCTGTTTTCCAAAACGATTTGTCGGATTTGGACTCTTTGGTTCAAGATTAAGAACCGTGACACAAATCGAGTCCGAGCTGTAGCGAGGTCCCCCGCGGGCTTGTTACAATCATGCACCAATGGGGCTCCGAATCCGAAGACGGCCAATCGTGATATCCACAAAGGGCGCTCCGAATCCGGAGGCTTAGTCGGCTCAAAGATGTCATGCACCAATGGGGCTCCGGGTCCGGAGGCTTAATCGGCCCAAAGGTGTCATGCACCAATGGGGCTCCAAATCCGGAGACTTGGCCAATTGTGATACCCACGAAGGGCGCTCCGAATCCGGAGACCTAGTTTGGCCAATCGTGATATCCACGAAGGGCGCTCCGAATCCGAAGGCTTAGTCGGCCCAAAGATGTCATGCACAAATGGGGCTCCGAATCCGGAGGCTTTATTGGCCTAAAGGTGTCATGCACCAACAGGGCTCCAAATCTGGAGACTTGGCCAATCGTGATACTGTGGACGCGCCCCGAGGGCCTATGCTTTTCCACAGTTCGGACTTAAATGTCATGGTTCTTAATCTGATCTCGCAAAGTGCAATGCAAGATTGATAAATCACCAAAGAGTCCAAATCCGGCAAATCATTTTGGAAAACTGATTTTTAAGAAAGAAGTGCCAAACATGGACTGCTTTGCCAGATACAGAGTCACCACCTAAATATTTTATTTTGGAGGAATTTAGAAAACCCTGACTCGTACCTAAGGCCACGTGTCTATCATCACCAAAGTTGCCTCGGCTCGGGAACTTGGGTACGATTGGGGAAGGTCATCTATGAGCACCCCGCTCGCCGATGCGAAGATCGGTCTGTACTAAGCATGATATCGAGTTTTTGAAAACACATGCGTTCTTATTCGGTTAATTGGCTAATCTTTACTACGTGATGCGCACAGCAAAACAAGTGTAGACTAGATCGCCTAACTTGGAACAAAGCATCGCATATCCGTTTGTTTGGAAATGGTTTTGAATTTTGCTACTCGCAAGTAGGCTAAAACACGAATTTCGATGAATTATTCCAATTCAAGCAACCCAACCTTCACCCACAGGCATTCAGGCAGTTATATCACATAAGCAATTAGCCTCATGGCAAGCATGCTTTCATGTTATCGTTCACATACATGCGAGATGCTAAAACATAAACACTCACAGTGTACTCTGAGCCAAAACAAGAAACTAGTTAGAAATCATGCATGATCCTAGTTCATGTTCAGATAGCTAATGCATCACATAGAAAATGCAACTAGAATAGGCTCGGCTAGTCTAGAATGACATGTAAGATGCGACAATTTGATGCATGTATTCAACTCAGAATTGAAATGCAATGCAGTTAGTATGATGCGCCGAGCCCGGTGCATGCAATACAAATGGATGGATGCAAACATGCATAGCATAAGGATGCTAATCGAAACGTGCCCTAGAACTAACCATCGTAAGCGGTTAAGTAAAAGAGAGAAAGAAGTGGAGGTTGGAAGACATGCATCACATACACGCTCGCTTATTACACAATTCGCCCTATCGACGGAGGGACCGAAAGAATAATACAAATTACATAATCAACTAACCTACAAGCTAATTAATTATTATACAACACTTAACTAATTAAGCTATTAAAGCAGTAAAACAGCCTCGGGAAGAGGGATGCATGCATGCTCGGGCGGCTTCGCTCGGAAATCCATCGCCATGTCACATGTTGCCTCTGTTTACACTGCTCTGCACCTCTGAGGACTGCACAAGTCTCAAGGATGCTTCTAAATCACCTTCTGGGTGCTGTGAGAGGCCATCGGCCAAGTAGAAAGGCCATTGGCCAAGAGGAATTGGTCATCGACCAAGAATGAAGCTATCGGCCAACAATGCATAGCCGGTCGGCACTGAAGATGGCCGACCGGCCATCTCTTTCTGCAGAATCCTGTTTTGCTACAGCAGAGGACAGACAGAGCATGGCAATGCATTTTCAAGGCAATGTTTACACCACCACCCTCCTCATCATGTTTGAGACTCAAAGGAGTATGGTTCTCGACCCTCGGGCCATCAATCACGCATTTCAATGCATGATGGCCCAAGGTGCCAAGTGTGCATTTTAATGTCAAATGAAATGCACGCAAAACACATGAAGGCCCCCCAACCTCTATCATGGTTTATCAAGGGGCAAGGGATGCATGCTTAATGCTATGCAACCTAGGCATGCAAGCAAGCTAATGCAACATGAACATGCAAACAAACATGCAACATGAGCATGCAAACAAGCAATGCAATGTTACTTAACATGCATTCGGACACGCGAGAATATGTAACAACATATCAAGCACAAGACAAAATGCAAGCTAACAAGCATGCAAAATGCGACTTAAGTATGTGAATATACAAGGCATGTAACAACATTCAAGCATATAATAACATATGAGGCAAACATGAAACAACATGTTAAAGCAACTAAAAAGAGAATGCATGCCAGCATTACAATTTAGGCATGCAACAACATGTCATGGACTAAGTATGCAATAAGACACAATTGGACTATCATGTTACAACATGCAATTTACCAAATATACAACAAGCATGCGACAACATGCAAGGCAAGCATGCGACAACATGCGGGGATGGTCTTAAACCAAAATGGACAGCTCTCAAATAGGTCCAAATCAGCGGCCAAAATGTTATGGAAATGGGGACAAAGGCTTATACAAACATGCATATTAATGGCCCATTACTTTAAACATTGTAGAGCAACTTTTAAGAACACTTAAAAGGAATGAAAAGCATGCAATGTGACAACATTACATACTCTGAAATGATGCTAGGAGTGATGCCAAATCACATAAACAAACCAAGCATGACATGTGATTAAAGCCCAAAACTTGAAACTAGCCAAAGGACTCAAACCAAGGCTACATGAAGCAAGCCCCAAAGGGCCAAGGGGACCTAAAACAGTCCCAAGGCGAGTCCAAACAAGACCAAACGTGAGCTCAAAACTAGCCAACACAAGCTAGAACACAATGCCAAAACATGAGGCATACAAGGCCACAAAAGAGGTGTTACACTACACCTAATACAACCAAACATGGTATGATTTAAACAACCAAAATTAGAGTTATGGCATGTTAGAATGAGCCCAAAAAACCCACTTAGATGGCATCCCAAAGACCTAAGCATGGTGGCATACACAATGGACCATTCAAGAGGCATAAAACACAAACCCTTTAAAGCATTAAAGGAGTGATAAATGAAAGTGTACAAGCATGAAATATGGACTGAAATAACATGACAAGTGATGCCAAACCACTGAAATGATTGAAACAGAACATGCTAATGATTCGAGCATTCGAAGCTAACAAGCTAGATTGCATGGTAGCTATACAAAACAATGCAAGCATGATCAAAACAATGAAAAACAGAGCTCAAGCATGTTAAAACAAAGCTAGAAGCTTTATGAAGTTAAGCCAAAATCATGCTAAAAAGACATGTTACAACATGGTGCATGTTAAGGCAAACAAGAGGATTGTAAGGCAAGTATATGAAGCATATAAAAGGCCATCAAACCAACTTGAAACAGAGGTATATTATGGAAAAACAAAGCCTAACACACACTAAAATAAAGCTAAAACAAGCTAGGCATACAAACCACAAACATAAGCCATTTATGCAAGTATTAAAGGCAACAAGGAGAGGGGATGACCCTCTCCTATTTAAGACACCAAAACCACCTATCCACCACTGAAAATCCTTTGGATTTCAGTGGTAGAGAGGTCATGCAAAGCTAAGAACAAGGACCAAAATGGATGGCCTAAAACAAGGCCTAACAAGGCCTAAGAGGGGGGAAACAACCCCAAACCTCAAAGGGACCTTAAACAAAGATCAAAAGCATGCAAAATCAGAACTTTTATCAGTTATAAGTTAAACTCAAAATAGCATGCAAGATAGGCTAAAAGCTTGTGCAAAAATGGGGAATAAAGAGGGTAGTTTCTCACCCTTGTAGAACCTCTTCAAGAACCAAGCTCCAACAGGTTTTCTGAGTTCAAATCCAACCCAAGAACACTGAAATCAACCTCCTAGCACCTCAGCAACCAAGGATGGTGTTCTAGTGTGTGTTTGTGTACAATAGTAAGACAATATTACTATTTTGAGCACAAAATAAGGTTAAACAAGGAAGTATAGATACAATCTTGTATCTATCCTCTCAAGAACCAATTTTTTTTTGAACCCTGAAGGAGGGAGGAGGGGCTCCCTCTTTATAGAGGCTCAAATTCTAAGGCTTCCAAGAGAAGCCAAGCAAAGAGCAAATCCCTCCATACACATGTATGGAGGGGGTTAATTGTGGATGCCAGCTGCACCAGCTAGCATAAAATATCTGCATAAAGCAGATGAACAGGGTTCGGCTACCAAAAGTGGCCGATCGACCAACACAAGTGCCGGTCGACCAAATATAGTGCTGATCGGCCAAAACTCTTGGCCGATGGCAAGAACAAGGGGCCGATGGCATCATGCCTTGGCCGGTGGGGTGTGGGGATGGCAAACAAGCCACCCTCTTCCCTTAGAAGCAAAAACACAAGTGTTTAGTCCATGACCAAGCACAAAACAAATAAGTTGAGAGATCTTGAGGCAAAGCGCGTAGCCGAGACCTCCGAGAACTCAAAACGAACACGAGCATGGATGATCATCGAGTGTTCAAACGATGACGTCCAAGTCTTCAGGACGGTCAAAAATGGGGTGTCTACAGATACCCACGAAGGGCGCTCCGAATCTGGAGACTTAGTTTGGCCAATCGTGATATCCACGAAGGGTGCTTCGAATCCGGAGGTTTAGTCGGCCCAAAGATGTCATGCACCAATGGGGCTCCGAATCCGGAGGCTTAATCGGCCTAAAGGTGTCTTGCACCAATGGGGCTCCGAATCCGGAGACTTGGCCAATCGTGATACCTACGAAGGGCGCTCCGAATCCGGAGACTTAGTTTGGCCAATCGTGATATCCACGAAGGGCGCTCTGAATCCAGAGGCTTTGTCGGGCAAAAGATGTCATGCACCAATGGGGCTCCGAATCGGGAGGCTTTTGAACTGAATTGCGTGATGAAGAAATGAGAAACTTTGCATTGCAAAAGTGAAATATGTACAAGTATCAAGCCCCACAAGTCGGGTCAATGATAGAATTTACATAAATGCGTTGAATTCCAAGGTCGTGGAAAACTCCTTCCAGACATGTCTTTGAGCCGATACACCCCTACTCCCACGATCGAATCGACCTGATAGGGGCCGTCCCAGTTAGGTCCCAATTTTCCATCAGTCGGTTTCCTGGCAGTTGGGAGTACTTTCCATCACCCCTGCTATTGATACCGCGCCATGGATGCAAGGGCACGGTCTCTTCCTTCTTTAATCAGAATCAAATCCAAGGCCAGCATCATGTTGTTTTGGCCAATATCAAAAACTATCGATTTCAAGATTGGGAGGCCGATCTCCAGGGGTATGATTGCCTGGGTTCCAAAGCATAGAGCAAATGGCGTTTCCCCAGTAGATCACATCGGCGTAGTTCGATGAGCCCATAACACACTCGGCAATTCTTCGACCCATGTGCCTTTAGCTTTCTCCAGCCTTTTCTTGATGCCGTCCAAGAAGGATTTGTTAGAGGCTTTAGCTTGACCATTGCTTTGTGGATAAGCCGGCGTGGAAAAGTAAAGCTGGATACCATATTTGCTGCACAACTCTCGGTAGACGCCACAATCGAACTGGGTGCCGTTGTCTGAGATAAGTGCTCTTGGAATGCCGAATCGTGTTATGATATTTCTCCAAACAAAACACTTCACGTCGGTATCTCGGATGTGCGTTAGTGCCTCCGCTTCTACCCATTTTGTAAAATAATCTGCCGTGACAATCAAAAATCGCTTATTACCTGGGGCACGAGGCAGTGGTCCGACAATGTCAAGTCCCCATTGGGTGAACGACCAAGAACTGGTTATGGAGCTTAGCTATTCAGCAGACAGGTGGGTCAAAGGAGAGAACTTCTGGCACTATTCACACTTTTTCACGTAACATTTGGCTTCGGCTCTCATTGTCGTCCAGTAATACCCCTGTGTCACGGCTCGATGAGCCAAAGAGCGTCCGCCAGAATGGGCGCCACAACTGCCTTCATGTATTTCAGTCAGAAGCTCTTTGACTTTGTCCGAATGCACGCATTCCAAGTATGAACCAGAAAGGGATTTTTTATAAAGCTTTCCTTACGGATCCAAGTAGTATCGCAGGGCTTTGTTTCGCAGCTTGTGCGCTTCTTTCTTGTCCTCTGGGAGCTATTCAGAAGACAGGAATGCAGCAATGGGATCCATCCAACTCGGTCCAGATTCTATGACATTGACCTGGACTTCCTCCAAGGGCTAATGCTCGGCTCCAAGATAAAACCTACTTTGATGGTCCGTTTAATCTCTAAGTTAATGGCGGAGGCTAGGCAAGCCAGGGCATCTGCATGTGTGTTCTGATCACGTGTTATCTGATTCAATTCATGATGGTCAAATTTTGCCAGTAGGGAATTAGCAGTTTTCATGTAAGCCGCCATACGGTCGTTTCTTGCCGCGTACTCCCCCTTTAGCTGATTGATCACCAATTTTGAATCGCAAAATACAAGCAAACGCCGAGCACCCAGAAAATGTGCATTCTGCAAACCGGTTAGAAGGGCTTCGTATTCGGCTTCGTTATTTGATGTTTCGAAGCTGACCTTGACGGCCTGCTCGATTATTGCGCCGTCGGGAGCCATGATTACAACTCCGGCTCCACTGCCCTGCTAATTGGATGATCCATCACAGTATAACTGCCAAATGTCCCCAACATAAATTTTTCAGTTCGGCTTCGGTCAAATTTCATCAGACTTGAAGTCGGCAAGACCCCCAGTGAATTCAGCAACAAAGTCGGCAAGCACCTGTCCCTTGATTGAGGTTCTAGGCAGAAACTGAATATCGTACTGGCCGAGTTCAAGAGCCCACTTTGCAACACGTCCTGATGCTTCTGCACTACGTAGTACTGATCGAAGGGGATAATCTGTTAGCACCCCGATGCTATGGCCCTAGAAGTAATGCATCAGTTTTCTTGCCGCCATGACTAGGGCTAGGATGAGTTTTTCCAGCGAAAGGTAGCGTGTTTCGGCATCAACCATTGCCTTGCTCACATAATACACTGGCCGCTACTCCCCCAGCTCCTCTTTTATCAGTACGGCGCTGACGGCCCGGTCGGAAACTGCTAGATACAAAATGAGCGGGTCACCTGCCGAAGGTGTTGTCAAGAGTGGTACTGAGCGGAGGTAGGTCTTAAGGCCGTTGAAAGCGGCTTCGCACTTGGCGGACCATTCGAAAGCCTTGTCCTGCCGTAGTGTATGAAAGAATTGTCAGCAGCGATCTGTGGACCAACTGATGAACCTGTTGAGTACGGTGTCCATCCCCATCAACTTTTGAACCTCTTTCACTGAACGAGGGAAGCCGAGCTCCAAGATTGATGTGATTTGCCTCGGGTTGGCTTCGATTCCTCGGTGGTTGACAATGTAACCCAAAAATTTGCCAGAGCCGATCCCAAACGCACATTTGGAAGCGTTCAGCTTCATTTTGTATTTGCATAAAATGCCGAATGTTTCTTCCAGATCGGCTAGATGAGTTTGCTCTTCTTTGGACTTGACCACCATGTGCATCAATGTACACTTCCATAGTCTAGCCGAGTTGCCCCTTGAACATAGCAGTGACCAGTCTTTGGTAAGTTGCCCCTGCATTCTTCAGCCCAAAAGGCATAACCTTATAGTAGTAGGTTCCTCTTGGGGTGAGGAATGTAGTTTTGTCTTGGTCCTCCAGATGCATAGCAATTTGATGGTAGCCTTTGTAAGCATCGAGGAAGCTCATACGCTAATGGCGTGCCGTTGCGTCTACAAGTTGGTCAATTCTGGGTAGGGGAAAACAATCCTTGGGGCAGGCTTTGTTTAGGTCCGTGAAATCAACGCACACTCGCCAAGTCCCATTTTTCTTCTTCACAACCACAGTATTAGAGAGCCATGTAGGGTAGGTAACTTCCCTGATTGCCCCGGCGTCAAGCAACCTGTCAACCTCCTCAACAACGGCGGCAGTGTGCTCTGCGGCTAACCGCCAGCTTTTCTGGATGATCGGCTTGCATTTAGGGTCAACATTCAAACGATGTTACGAAACTGACGGATCTACACCCGGCATCTCATATGGAGTCCACGCAAATACATCAAGGTTGCCAAGCAGGAAGGAAATTAGCTGCTACCTGTCAGCTTGATTCAGGGAAGCGCCGACCATGAAGAACCTGTCTGGGTTGCCGTCAATCTCAACTCGATTTAGGGCTTCCGTGGCCTTTTCACTTGGGAGCTGCCCAACATTGTCGAGGCTCTCTCGATCCGGCACCTCAATTGAATTCACTTGCAACTCTTTTGGCGTCTTTCCAACAAGGAGATAACATGCTTGTGCCGATTTCTGGGAGCCACAGATTTGCTCAATGCCGCGTTCTGTCGGGAAGCGTAGCATTTGATGATAGGTGCTTGGCACGGCCTGTATAATATGCAACCAAGTTCGCCCCATGATGAGATTGTACGGCGATGGCAGGCTCGAACCGGTAGTGTGATCTTCCCCAACAGGTATTCTGGATTCGCGTTGAAGCCGAATAATGGGTAAGGAGCTGGAGAAAGATCCGATTCAGAGAAGCCGAGTTTGGTGACAGTCTTGTAATACACAACTTCTAATATGCTCCCTAGGTCAATGAGTACGCGCTCAACGGTGAATCGGTTTACGCGTAACTCGATTACCAAGGAATCGATGTGTGGAAGTGTCACTCCGGCCAAATCTGAATCATCGAAAGCAATGCTCGCAGCTTCATGGGGCCGTTTAGCTGGAGTGAGTTGATTTTGAGGGTCGGGATTCGATTGAATCGTATGCACCGTGGATGACATTGGCAGGCTGTAAATCATATGGATCACACCGAGCGGAGGTGAATCCTGTCGTAAGGCTATTGCTTTGGTTGAATTGCCTTTTCGGACGTACTATTGTAGTTGACCATCTTAAACCAGTTCCTCCAGGTGATCCTTCGATGTGTAACAACTCTCAGTATCATGGTCGTGATCCTTGTGATATTCGTACCGCCTATCTTGTCTTTTCGTTTTGGGAGGTCCCACCATTTTGGACAGCCATTTGAAGAATGGAAGGTGTTGGACTTTGGACATGATCGCGCTAATCGGCTCTGACAAATCCATGTACTTCTTGTCGACACGCCTTGTGCGCCTGCCATTGACTTGCAGTTGTTCATTTGCTCGGTGGAGGCATTGGTCGCTTGATTGGCGAGAATCCCATCTCTTGTCTCATTTAGCCCGATGCCATGGTTCAGGGCTCTGAGGTGGTACAGAATTTATCGGCTGAGCAATTTTAGAAGGGGCCGTCTTGTTGGCCACATTTCTGACTTTAACCCGCAAGGCGTCATCCTCCACTTTGTAGTATTTCTCAACCTTCTTCATTAACGACCAGACTGTTTTGGGGGGCCGTCTGGTCAAAGAGCTGCGGAGGGCACTGTTGGGATGTAATCCCATCTTGAAGGCAGTGATGGCCATGGAGTCATTGCAAGCATCGTCCACCAGATTAAAACATTCCCAATATCGCGCCGAATACGCATGAAGGGTTTCCCCCGATTGAATCTGCATTGCCCAGAGGGAATCGGCTTGCTTTGGCTGGACCTCATTAGTGATAAACCTTGCCCTGAAGGATTTTTGGAGTTGGTGGAAGCTCTTGATCGAAGCCGGCTCCAGTTTATAATACCATCTGACAGCCAGTGGTCCCAGATTGCTCGGAAATATTTTGCACATGAGAGCCTCGTTGTCTGCATGCAGCGTCATGGCTTGCTTGTAATGGCGGATGTGATCGGTGGGGTCTGATTTACCGTCGTACAAGGTGAATGACGGTGCTTTGAATTTCTTGGGTAGCACTGCCCTTGCAATCCATCGTACAAAGGGATCGTGCTGGTCTTCTTCATCTGAACTGTTTCTTCTTCGCTTATGCCTTATACGTGGACTCTCTTCAAAGGAACTGGTAGTTTCGGGTCGTCCCTTCTTCTTGGGCTCCGGAGATAATGAGTCGGAGTCGCTATCAGTGTCTTGTTGTCAGGCTCGAGGTCATTGACCACCGGCCCTCAGAGGTCGTTCCGGGTCTTGGCGTATAGCTTGTTTGGACTTTGCCACTTCCAAGGCCAAATCTTGACGAAGACGTTCGTTCTCAGCGATCATGTTTTCCAACCTCTGTTCGTTTTGCTTTGCTTGTTCCATGATCGCTTGCTTTGTCTCATGTGCTGAGGTCGAGGGTGAGCCGAAGTTCAAGGCGCGTCTTGCGGCGATAGTTTCTAGTCCAAGCATGTTCGTTGGAGTGAGGTCGTCTCACTGTGTGGTCTCGTCAGTGACTATCGGAGGGTCTTTCGTTACGCCTGCCATGGATGTACTTGAGTATTCCCACAGACGGCGCCAATTGTGGGGAAGTGGTTTGGAAATACTCTTCTGATCCTGGGGGATGCTCGTGATCCTCAGCTAGTCACCTGAAAAGAAATGAACACTCCAGTCGGGGGTGCCAGAATTAGCACTCTGACGGATAAGTCAGTGTATACTCTCTTGATTACTTATATCTTAAGTTAGGCGCACTAGTTCTCACATATCTTTCTCTGACTGATGATCCTGTATTTATATTATTCTCTTTGGGCCCTAGGGCCAGGCGCATCCTCGATCCTTTACATGTACTTTTACTCGGCCTTCATTCCACTGATTGGAAGCCGATTATTTTATTCGGCTCTTCAATTGACTAGGATCAATGCCGAATAAAGATTATATCCCGGACTGGACTCGTCCATTCGTCCCTATTGATCCAATTAAATTCGGCTCCCATAATAAGCAATGTCGTTGCAAAAGATATTGGCAACAGTTGAAAAAAACCTTTCGCGATGGTATTATTTGCCGTCGCAAATAACCTTTTAATGACGGCGTGTTGTGCTATCTCGAATAATCTTTTAGCGACGGCAGGTTACCCGACGCAATAAAACACTTTCGCGACGGCATTTTTGCCATCGCAAATAACACTTTTAGCGACGCAACACAGTGCCGTCTCAAAAAAACTCAGATTTTTACATGGTAATGCCAACAGCAGAATTCTATCGGAAAAAGGCAACTTTATCGTAGCAAAAAAAAGGCAACGGCATTGTGCCATCGCTAAAACCTTTTAGCAACGCCCTTTGTTGCGACCCCCCACTTCCCGTTGCTAACGGTCAGTTGCCATTGCAAAAAAGTTTTTGAGACGGCATTTTGAGTATTTGCGACGGCATTTTGCCGTTGCAAAAAGTCAAATTTTTTGTAGTGATGGTGTCAACGGGTGATTCTATTTACACCTAAAAATTATTTAGTACATTTAATTTTTTTGTATTTCTTATTAAATTATTTAAGATTATAATTTACTTTCAATACACTTTATATTTTTTCTCAAATTACTCTTAAAGATAAAATCACAATTTATAGTACACCCAAATAATAAACAAATTACGAAGGAAAAAAAAACTTTGTTCTTAGATCATCATCAGCAGCCTTGTCATTGCCAAAGAAGAAGCTTTTGCTAGTTCTAGGAAAATAACAGAAAATACTTAAACTTGAATCATTCCATAAGATTTGTTTATTATTATTTTATTATATTTAATCTTTTTCTTTTCTTTTTTTCTTTTCTTTTTTTATTTTCCACCGTGTTCTTGGTTTCTTTGTCCCAAATCTTTATACATTCATCTTTCATCTCCAGTTACCAAACAATTTTTAAATCCATTACCACCACAAAAGTTCAATAAAATTTCTCTTCCTTTAAGTCATTACTCTTTTCTATTGATTTCATTATATAAAGACTAAAATCATCTGTTTGTATATATTGTGAAGATCTGATTAAAAAAAAAAAAAAAAACCTAACCATGGGAACAATATGAGTTTTAGGTGCCGAAGGTCTTTTCGGCAATCCACAAACTTCAATATTTGTTCCAAATATTACACAAATGGTAGTTGCTCTCAGAGTGGCGTTCTTATACTTTGCCTAAAGCGAGGTCTTAGCTCGGGATTAGGACTGGCAGAATCTGAGCTATCCCTTTTTTTTTAATACCCAAAAAAAAAAAAAAAAATATTGTGTAGTTGAAAATTCTATATTTTTGCCTCCTTTGTGTTGTGTCATCGACGGTAGACAAAGCATAGCAAAATCTTTTTCAATGGCTAGGTTTAGGTGATTCCTCAAAACAAGAGTCAGTCCTGTGGAGCAAGTGTAGAAATTTACTTTCACACATGGTGTAACGCCCTCAAAACAATATAATGAAATCCAACTCATAAGCGGAAGAACAGTAGAAATGAAATACTTTCATTCATCAGAGTTCGTTTACAAAGGATAATACATGCACTATACATTCATAAATGTACATCATGAATCTATAGCATGTAATACCAGTTAATGATCACAAAATAAATGCCCGATGGGCTTACATCTTTCCAAGTCATTGCTTTGTTACAACAAAAGAGAGTCATAAGCTCTGTACATATAAAACCCTAGGCTTGAACGAACACTAAATACAAAATAACATAAAAAGAGCCTTCGGCTCCAAGGTCCTCCCAAGTTACGTCACCGGTACCTGAAACATGGTTTCCCAAAGTAGGGTGAGCCAAAGCCCAGTAGAAACAATCCAACACAAAATATGCGAACTAACAAGATGTGAGCATGATGCACATGTTCATTATCAAATGACACAATATTTATAACACTTTTCCGAAGCCATGTTATGCCAAACTTGCTCCTCAATTCGTTCATTTTGGTTCATCAGATACATCCACTTCATTTATTCCACCAAATAAAGGATACACCTCACGGGTTTTCGGTATATAAATGATTTTCGAGACTTTTATCCTAGACGCACAGGAAAATTTAGTTCAATGGAGTCCATCCATTTCTCCTCCTCAAAACATGGACTACATCCTCTTTCTTCTCCCAAATATCATACATATACAATATATATCATTCATAATCATATTCAATGGTAATGATTAAGGGATTAGTTTTAATTCACCTAATCCACATGCAATGTCTACAACAAACATGACTATCCTCCACCAATAGCCCAAAGCAGTTATCTCTAAACAAATGTGCAATCTCTATAAAAGATAAATCATCAAATTTCCATAGGTGAATGATGAAGCATATCCAACAATACCATTTATGTACACAACCTCCCAATTTCACATTTTCCATACCAATTTCATTATTTATACAAAATAATTATTCACTACATTTTAGGGCAAAATGCCTCATTTTCCAAATATTAACTCAAAGGCCAAAATCAACTATTTCGACACAAACTAACCTCGTATCAAACCCCGTAATCATTTATATAATACCCACATAGAAACCCCTCTTTTTAAACTTCAACCCAAACCCTAGGTTTGCTCAAAACATCCCCAAATCCCACCATTTCCACACAACGAACTATAATCAAGTTAAAACCCATATTAAAGTGTAGAGAGTCCTTACCTCAAGTTTAGAAGACCAATGGAACGAGCACGAAACTCCAACGACGTCGAAACCAAATTTCAATCGGATCAAAGTGAAGCTCCCAAGATGCTCTACCTTTTTTCCAAAGACACTAGGGCGGAGAGATCAACGAATCTAAGAGAAAAAATAAAGAGAGAGTATTTTAAAGAGAGTATTTTCAAGATAGAGAGTCTCACTTTAGGATTTTGGGAAGAAAATATCTAAAAAAGTGATGTAAAAAGTTATTTCATGATCTGATATACGCACAGTCCGCTCGAGCGCAAGAGTTGATGCTCGAGCGTTAGACACAATAAGTTGTTTCGCTCGAGCGCAGAATACAAACCTCTAGTACTTTTGCAGACAACAGACAAACCGCTCGAGCTCGAGAAAGGACGCTCGAGCGCCCACCTGCTCGAGAATAGGAAATGCCACTCGAGCGTGGAAAACATCCCTCAAGTACTTTTGCAGACGTGCAAAGTATTAAGAGTTTGCAAATCTCACTCAAGCGCAAGAAGGGCCGCTTGAGCGAAGGACCAAAATTCTGGGCAACACAAAGTTTGAAAACCAAGCAACTAACCTGTAACAAACGCACTCAACACATCCAAATAACCAAATTTAAGGAGGAATAAAGAGAAAAGGCAGTGAACAACAATCAGAAACCATAAACCGGAGTCCGGACCACCACAAGTGTTGGGTCAAAACCGGGATCGCTATAACCTTCCCCCCTTAAAGAATTTCATCCCCGAAATTTCAAATCAAGCTCTAAAATCGTTATTAAACCATTCACAACAATATTAGTATAGCCAATCCCACCTCATGACCCATTCACTGGTCATCCATTCTTACCAACTCGATACACAAGTTCTAGTATCAAGCATGCCAATTACAATTCTCAAAACATTCACAATGTCTAAATCAAACCCAAGTTCCTTTCCAAACTTTATTCAATATATATACAATGTTCCCAAAAGTGATACGATACACACAATATTTCATATTCTTAAAACATATATAATGCTTATATTGAATTCATGTTTCCAAACTTCCATAACATATACAATGGTCTCACAATTTAAAACATATACAATGTTATTACATTTCATTAACATAATCAAAATCTCAATACATGCTCAAGCACCAACAAACAAGTCCAGATATTCTCTTGGACTTCCAATTCACACTCCCAAGTTGCTTCCTCGACCTCGTGATGTTTTCACAATACCTTTACTAAAGGAATTGTCTTGCCTCACAAGACTTGGTCCTGGGTATCTAAGACTCTCATTGGTCTCTCCTCATACGAGACGTCCTCGTCTACAACTAAGTCGGTCCAATCCAACACATGCGATGGATCTGGCTCATACTTCTGGAGCATACTAATATGAAACACATTATAGATTCCGGAAAGCTGTGGCAGCAATGCCAAACGATAAGCTACCTCTCCGATCCGCTCAAGGATCTCAAAAAGCCCAATAAATCAAGGGAACAACTTCTCACTCTTTCCAAACCTCATCAAACCCCTCCTTGGTGATATTTTCAAGAACACACGGTCCCCTACCTCAAAACATAAGGGCCTCCTCCTACGGTCAGCATAACTCTTTTGGCGACTTTGGGCCGCAACTAACCTCTTACGGATAAGTGCAACTTTCTCCATTGTTTTTCGGACCAACTCCAGGCCAACATAGGTGCATCACCTACCTCAACCCAACACACCAGAGATCTACACGGTCAGCCATACAAGGCCTCAAATGGTGCCATACCAATACTCGACTGGAAGCTATTGTTATAGGCAAACTCTACCAAGGGCAAGTGCCTCTCCCACGCCCTTAAAATCGAGGACACAATTCCGAAGCATATCTTCTAAAATTTAAATGGTACGCTCTAACTACCCATCAGTCTGAGGATGATACGCCGTACTAAAAGTTAGTCTAGTGCCCAAGGCACCTTGTAAACTCGGCCACAATCGAGCTGTAAAACGTGGGTCTCTATCCGATACAATCGTCATGGGACCCCATGCAACCTCACTATGTCCCTGATATACAAGTTAGCAAGGAAATCTACAGAGTCACTCACACGCATAGGTATAAAGTGCGCCGACTTGGTCAACCGGTCAACTACCACCCAAATGGCATCACTACCCCGTTGAGTCCTTGGAAGGCCCATAACAAAATCCATCGTGACATGCTCCCACTTCCACTTAGCTATAGGCAAAGGTTGCAACAAACTCGCTGGCCTCTGATGTTCAGCCTTCACTTGCTGACAAGTAAGGCACCTCAATACAAACACTGCCACATCCTTCTTCATACCCTTCCACCAAAACTGGCGACTAAGATTGTGATACATTTTTGTGCCTCCCAGATGCACTGCAAGGCGCGAATGGTGAAACTCTCAAAGTACTTCTTCTTGGCAAGACTCTGGTACGAACTAGCGGTCACGGTATCTCACATTCTGGTTAGGATACACATTCAGGCCTTTCTCTACCTTCCTATTGGAGATCTTCTCCCGGAGGGATTCCACCTCAAGGTCACCCCTCTGTGCTTCTAGCACTCGATTCACAAGTGTAGGTTGCGCAACTATCGTGAATAAGGCTGCAAACTCAATGGACTCACCTAGATGCAAGTCAAATTCCCCAAGAGCACCCAACATCTCCTATTCTTGGATGGCAATACAAGCTACGCTACTAATAGATTTCCTAATCAATGCGTCGGCCACGACATTGGCCTTCTTGGGATGATAATGCAGCTCAAAGTCATAATCCTCTATGAGCTCCATCCACCGCCTCTGCCTCAAATTCAAGTCCTTCTGTGTAAACAGATACTTCAGACTCTTGTGATCAGAAAATACCTCAAATCTATCACCATATAGATAGTGCCTCCAAAATTTTAAGGCAAAGATCACTACCGCTAACTCTAAGTCGTGAGTAGGGTAATTCCTCTCATATGTTTTCAACTGCCCTAAGCCATAGGCTACTACCTTCCTTTCTTGCATCAAAACACAACCCAAGCCTTCTCATGAGGCATCACAATACACTGAATAACCCAAATCCCTCTCCGGGATAATCAAAACTGGAGCAGTAGTCAGTCTAACTTTAAGTTCTCGAAATGATTTCTCGCAAGTCTCACTCCATGCAAACTTAACTCCTTTCCTCGTTAATCTAGTCAAAGGTGAGGTTAGTCTAGAAAAATCCTTCACAAATCAGCGGTAATACCCGGCCAACCCCAAGAAACTACGGATCTCGAAAGCATTCTTAGGTTGTTCCCAATCTTGAATTGTCTCTACCTTGGATGAGTTTACAGTCACCCCTTCCCCAAATACCACATGGCCTAAGAACTTAACTTCTTTCAGCCAGAACTCACATTTCCCAAACTTAGCATACAACTTGTGGGTTCTAAGTAACTCAAGTACTACCCGCAAGTGTTCCTCATGTTCCTCCTCAAAGGGTGAATAAATCAGGATGTCGTCCACAAAGACGACTATAAAAAGGTCTAGGAACTGACGAAAATCCGGTTCATCAAATTCATAAATACAGTGGTGCATTGGTTAGTCTAAAAGGCATCACTAAAAACTCATAATGGCCATACCGCGTATGGAATGCCGTCTTCGGGATATCCTCCTCCCTTACCCTCAATTGCTGATAACCCGATCTCAAGTCTATCTTAGAGGAGCAACAAGACCCTTTCAACTAGTCAAACAAGTCATCTATACGAGGCATTAGGTACTTGTTCTTAACAGTTACCCGGTTCAACTTCTGGTAGTCTATACAAAGCCGCAACGCACCATCTTTCTTTTTGGAAAATATGGCCAGTGCTCCCCAAGGCGAAGTACTAGGGCGGATGAAACCCTTATCTAACAATTCCCGGAGTTGAATCTTCAACTCACTCAATTCGGCCGGTGCAAACCTATATGGTGCCATAGAAATCAGTGTCGTACCAGGCACTAAGTTGATAGAGAACTCGATCTCTCAGTGAGGTGGCAAACTAGTGAGATCATCTGGAAAGACATTCGGGTATTCACAAACCACCCTTGGTAGCTCAACTTGGGCTTCATCACAGTCACTGCTCATGAAGCTAGCAAGAAGACAACTAAGTTCACTCCGCCCACGCGGATCATACACTGGTGATAAGACTCTACCAACCCTGTTCTCTAAGAAATGAAAACAATCCTCATTCAAGGTACATACAGTAACCCTCTGATGGTAGCAATCTATAACAACCCGGTATGAAGACAACCAATCCATACCCAATATAACATCAAAACAAGACATATCCATCAATACAAATAAAAAGGGAAGTTGGCGATCGACAACTTCTACATCACAGCCCCGACACCCTTGTTTCAGAACCATCTCACCCCTAATAGATGACACCACACAAATAGGAGATGCTAACTGAGCCAACTCTAAACCCAAAACTGATGCAAATACAGATGAGATAAATGAATAAGATGCACCCGTATCAATCAACAAATTAGCAACTAAATTGCAAAACAAGAAAGTACTTCTCACAACAGAAGGCGCTGGTATTAGATCTGGCGCGGTAGCAATATACACACGCCCTGTAGGCCTCTGGTCTACCTGCTCACCCCTCGGAGCATAGAACTGATGCACTGACTGAGGCGAAGAGGCTCCCTGATTGGCCCTCGACGCCTGTGCCGACTATGTTGGTCGATGGCTCTATGTCTGCCTCGAGCCAGATGCACCAGGTGTGCCACCCAACTGTGGGCAAAACCTCTTCATGTGCCCCACCTACCCACACTGATAACAAGTGAGCGGCTGGTCTCTCCCCTGACTCTGGCTCTGAGAACGAGCCAAAGACTGTGCAGATTGCTGCATTGCCCCTCTCTGCGGGCAACCCGGAGACTTGTGGCCCAACTGGCCACACTTGAAACAAGTGAAATCCCTCTAACCACCTCTCCCAGAACCTGAACTCGGTATTGGAAAGGTAGACCTCAACTGTGCTTCCTGGGACTACTAGGGGTTAGGACCTTTCTACCTTTTACTGTCCCCTTGGGTATCCTGATTCTTTCTAGTGCCCCTCATCCTCTCCTCCTCTATCTGTATCACGGTCTCAAAATGAGCCGCCGCTTCCGCAAGGCGTCCGTAATCTCTAATCATCGAACCAGCCACTTTAAACATTAGCCCAGTCCTCAACCTCTTCTCAAACTCCAAACAATGGCATTCCTCAATCCTTACTAGCTCGGGTGTAAACCTAGACAAGCTGGTAAAGGTGGCTTTGAACTTTGCCACAGGTGTGTTCAGCTGCACTAACTTAGAGAATTGATCTCTCAATTTCTCCCTAAGCGTGGAAGGCAGAAACTTCTTCTAGAAGGCGTCGACAAAGGCCTCCCAAGTCCCTCCAATGCGCCCCCGTGCAAACTTCCACTATTGACCCATGTCTCCCTTCAGTTGGAAGGACGCCAAGGTCACTCTCAAACCTCCGTCTTCGATGCCGAGCATCTCAAACGTCTTCACTATCTGCTCCAACCACTCATCTACTTTTAGTGGATCCTTGGGATCACCCAAAAGCTCATCCGGATTTGACCAAAAGAACTCTCGCTTTAGAAAGGATGGCCTTGCCTCAGCTACTTGGGTCTAGACTTAATTCTCAACCCTGAGAATGTCCATGGATTCTCTCAATGCTCCAGCCATTTCGCAGGCTAAGGCGCCCATGGCCTGCTGATCGACTGGTTCGGCTACGTTGGCCTGACAACCACCCTCCTACTGTGCCAGAATATCATCCGATACTGGCGTCTCCTACCGTCTAGGCCTACCATGCCTACCACCACGTCCACGTCCTAACATCCTAATAAAAGTAACAAAAGAAATTAGCATATTTACAAATGTACCAAAATTAACTCACTCGCATCCTAATACGGTGGACAACAGTAACTCACTCCACGTAAGCATGTATTCACATAAACACATACAAATTTCATCTCTGAATAATGACCAGGCATTGCCAAAGTTCCAATTAGAAACAACAGTGATCAAGTACTCTTCTAACAAGACTTCTAGGAACCCGTGGACTCAATCAACATCCCAGAAATTTATTCTCATACCCATATAATCACATAAGCATGTTATCATATAAGCACGTTATCATATAAGCACATATCATTCACACTTAAGTCTCTAGCCAGCGAGACAAACCCATTATGGTACCAACCACTCCCCACGTACCCAAAGTATTCAAACCCGATACGTTCTAATATCAAGTTGTAACGATCTCAAAACAATATAATGAAATCCAACTCATAAGCGGAAAAACAACAGAAATAAAATACTTTCATTCATCAAGGTTCGTTTACAAAGGATAATGCATGCACTATACATTCAAAAATGTACATCCTGAATTTATAGCATGTAATACCAGTTAATGATCACAAAATAAATGTCTGACGGGCTTACATCTTTCCAAGTCATTGCTTGGTTACAACAAAAGAGAGTCATAAGCTCTGTACATATAAAATCCTAGGCTTGAATGAACACTAAATACAAAATAACATAAAAAAAGTCTTCGGCTCCAAGGTCCTCTCAAGCTACGTCCTTGGACGAAGCATGTCACCGGTACCTAAAAAAATGGTTTCCCAAAGTAGGGTGAGCCAAAGCCTAGTAGAAACAATCTAACACAGTATATGCGAACTAACAAGATGTAAGTATGATGCACATGTTCGTTATCAAATGACACAATCTATATAACACTTTTTCGAAGCCATGTTATGCTAAACTTGCCCCTTAATTTGTTCATTTTGGTTCATCAGATACATCCACTTCATTTATTCCACCAAACAGAAGATACACCTCACGGGTTTCTGACAGATAAAATCGTCATACAATGCAATCACTTCTATTTGTCATTTTATGGAAATTCCGTCCGCGGGAATCGACACCCATGTATATAAATGGTTTTCAAGACTTTTACCCTGGACGCACAAGCCAACTTAGTTCAATGGAGTCCATCCCTTTCTCTTCCTCAAAACATAGAGTACATCCTATTTCTCCTCCCAAATATCATACATATACAATATATATCATTCATAATCATATTCAATGATAATGATTAAGGGATTAGTTTCAATTCACCTAATCCACATGCAATGTCTACAACAAACATGACTATCCTCCACCAATAGCCCAAAGCAGTCATCTCTAAACAGATGTACAATCTCTATAACAGATAAATCATCAAAATTCCATAGCTGAATGATGAAGCAAATCCAACAACACCATTTATGTACACAACCTCCCAATTTTTCATTTTCTATACCAATTTCATTATTTATACAAAATAATTATTCACTACATTTTAGGGCAAAACCTCTCATTTTCCAACTATTAACCCAAAGGCCAAAATCAACTATTTTGACACAAACTAACCTCATATCAAACCCCATAATCATTTATATAACACCCACATAGAAACCCCTCTTTTCAAACTTGAACCCAACCTTAGGTTTGCTCCAAACATCCCCAAATCCCACCATTTCCACACAATGAACTACAATCAAGTTAAAACCCATATTAAATTGTAGAAAGTCCATACCTCAAGTTTAAAAGACCAATAGAACGAGTACGAAACTTTAACGATACTGAAACCAAATTTCAATCGAATCAAAATGAAGCTCCCAAGATGCTCTACCTTTTTTTCAAAGACATTAGGGCGAAGAGATCAATGGATCTAAGAGAAAAAGTAGAGAGAGAGAGTCTCACTTTAGGGTTTGGGAAGAAAAGATCTGAAAAAGTAATGTAAAAAGTCATTTTCGTGGTTTGATATACGCACAGTCCGCTCAAGCGCAAAAGTTGACGCTCAAGCGTCAAACACAATAAGTTGTTCTGCTCGAGCGCAGAATATACACCTTTAGTACTTTTGCAGACAACAGACAAACCGCTTGAGCTCGAGAAACCACTCGAGCTTGGAAAACATCCCTCCAATACTTTTGCAGACGTGCAAAGTACTGAGAGTTTGCAAATCCTGCTCCAGCGTAAGAGGGTCGTTCGAGCGGAGGACCAAAATTCTGGGCAACACAAGGTTTGAAAACCAAACAACCAACCCGTTTCAAACGCACTCAACACGTCCAAATAACCAAATTTAAGGAGGAATAAAGAGAAAAGACAATGAACAACAATCAGAAACCATAAGCCCGAGTCTGGACCACCACAAGTGTCGGGTCAAAACTGGGATTGCTATACATGGTGAGATGATAACATATAATCCTAATATTGTTATTCTTATTCATTATTTGATTGTGTTCAAATTGATGATAATGGTAAGGTTTGGTGAGATGGATTGGAGTGTTGGAGTGAGAAAGAAAGTGATAAGAAAATAATTGAAACTTTGAAAGAAAATGTACAGACTAGAATATAAACAATACGTATATGTGATTAGGGTATATCATGAGAAAAAAATATATTTTATTTTAAAATCTAATGTGTATTGTCCTTATTAGTAAATTTACATTAGTATATAGTAGGAGCTAAAATTTCAAAATCTTAATTGGATGTACTAAATTTCTATTTGGGTGTAAAAGCGGCAACGATCGGGCCACGAAGAGCAAAAGCAAACGAAAAAGGCAACGATCGGGCCAAGAAAAAGTTTATTAGGGACACATGTTTTTTTAACCACTCGGTATTTGAACAAATTTTTGGATGTTGGCCATGTAACACTATGAGATGGTATTTTTTAGAGCAAATTACTTACAACTTTCTTGAGATTTAACGAAATTATAGATTTCCTATTAAGGTTTCAAAACTTATACCCTGCCCCATAGCAATTAAAGCCGTTAACGGATATCATAAATTGACTAAAATGTCTTTTTTGACAAATAAGGGAAAAGTACCTACACCCCCTTGAGGTTTAGCTAAATTATAGATTTTTCCCTGAGGTTTAGCTAAATTACAGATTCCCCTTGAAGTTTAGCTAAATTATCATTTTTAAATAAGTTATGAAATGCAAAATTAAAATGGAAAAACACTTATTACACTACAAAAAATTAAGGTTTTAGAGACAAAAATTTAGGGATAAAATTATTTTTAGGGGACAAAATATTTTTATTGCGAAAAGTGTCGTTATTATATTTTTAATAACGAAAATTAAACATTAGTGATTAATTATTATCTTTTTGGTATCAAATTTTTTGTCTCAAAAAATAAATTATTTTCAGACTAAATTATTTTGTCCCTAAAAGTCTACTTATTATTGACATTTTTGAAATTTTATCGCTC
>JAPPVO010004755.1:0-10472 GCA_030407325.1 Camellia japonica
TTCAAGGACTCAAATGTCACGGTTCTTAATCTTGAACCAAAGAGTCCAAATCCGACAAATCGTTTTGAGAAAAGATTTTTTGAAAGAAGTGCCAAACATGGACTGCTTTGCCAGATAACAGAGTCGCCACCTAAATATTTTTTAAAATGGGAAATTTAGGAAACCCTGACTCGTTGCCAAAGGCCACGTGTCCGTCATCACCAAAGTTGGCTCGGGAACTTGGGTACGATTGGGGAAGGTCACATCGTGAGCACCCCCGCTCGCCCGGTCAAAGACCGGCCTCTACTAACCATGATATCTATTTTTGAAAACATTGTGAGTTCTTATTCCGGTTATTAGCCTAGGTTACTATGTGATGCCTAGGTTACTATGTGATGCTCGCAGCAAACAATTATAGACTGAGCCGCCTGAATTGGAACAAAACATTTCATGTTTGTTTGTTTGAAAATGGTTTGATGGTGCTACCCGCAGGTAGGCTAAGACGCGGATTTGCCACCCTCAGGTGGGCTTAGAAAACATGATTTTGCCACTATCTAGTGGGCTTAAAACAAACGTTTTAACGATTTGTCCCAATCCAAACAACTCAACCTCCACCCACAGGCATTCAAGGCAGTTATATCACATAAGCACATAGCCTCATAGCAAGCATGCTATCATGACAACACTCACACGCATGCAAGGATGCTAAAGCATAAAACTCACCGAGTACTCCAAGCCAAAAACAGAATCTAATTAGAAATCAATGCATGATCCTAAATACACAGAATTGCCTAATGCAACACATGCAATATGCAACTATAGCAGGCTCGGCTATGCTAAACATGGCATATGGAATGCTACAACTAACACGTATTCAATTTGGAATTGAAATACAAATGCAGTTTGTATGATGCGCCGAGCCCGGTGCGTGCAAAACAGATGAATGATGCAAGCATGCTATCATACTGTATGCTAATTGAAATATGCCCTATATCTGACCATCATAAGCGGGTAAATAAAAGGGAGAAAGAAATGGGGTTGGAAGACATACATCACACTCACCCACACTTATTACAATTATGCCCTCACGCAGAGGGTCCGAATAAATATACAGTCCGAAATAAACAGTCCGAAATAATACAGATTCCTAATTAATTAACAAATTAAACTAAGAAAGCTTTAAAATTGGCTTGCAAGCCAAGAGGGGCTGCCTCGCTTCGTTCCGAATAATGAAATGATGCATGCTGGGTTGCCTTCTCGCGGAAATCCATTGGGATGCCCAATTTAGCCTCTGTTTGCAATATTTCTCGAAAAGCGTGCCAGGTCTCGAAAGACTGCTGATCCTTGATTTTGCTGCAACAGAGAGCAGGAAAGGGGCATAGCAATGTATTTCACAAATATATGCATGCCTCGATCCTCGTGCCACCAATCACGCATCTCGATGCATGATGGCTGAGGAATCGGATTGCACAACTCAATATAGGATGAATGCAGATGAATGTTACAGCAAAACCTAACTCCATCATGGATAATCCGGAGTGTCGGTGACTTGGGAATTGAGACCCGTTCCGTCACTCGGAGTACGGAACGCGTCTCGTTTCCCGTGCCCAGGCTAACTCTTATCCCGAACACGATGCAATATGCATGATATGCATGAAATGCAGCTAATATGCAATCCTAACATACACAATGCTATGGGAATGAAATGCCTCGAAATGCGTGCGCGCGGGCGCGCAAACCGAGGCGATGATCCTAAGGCATGAAATGGCATACGCAATGCCGATTGGACTTACACTAACACGAGTGGACCTCAGCCACACTCACATAAGAGGCCGATGGATGAAAATGAAGTGCCTCGAAATGCGTGCCCACGGGCGCGCAAACCGAGGCGATGCATTAAAGCATGCAATGACATAGAAAATGATATGCAATGAGGCTAAAATGAGATATCTCGAAGTGCATGCCCGCGGACACGTAAACCGAGAGAATGGCATACGGAATGCAATGCTGCGAAAATGGCATACAGAATGCAAAATGGACTTATACCAACATGAGAGGACCTCAGCCACTCTCATACGGGAGGCCGTCGGATAAAAATGAGATGCCTCGAAATGCGTGCCCGCGGGCGCGCAAACCGAGGCGATGCATACGCAATGCAAATGACATACAAAATGCAAAATGGACTTATACTAACATGAGAGAGCCTCAGCCGCACTCACGTAAGAGGCTGTTAGATGAAAATGAGCTAGCTCGAAATGCGTGCCCGCGGGCGCGCAAACCGAGGCAATGTCATAAAAGCATGAAATGGCATGAAAATGCAAATTGGGCTTACACTAACATGAGAGGGCCTCAGCCGCACTCACATAAGCTGCCGTGAGACCAAAATGAGTTGCCTTGAAATGCGTGCACACGGGCACGCAAACCGAGGCATGGCCCTAAGGCACAGAAATGACATGCGAATGAGATGTGACATATGGAATATGGAAAATGCAAATTTCAGTAGCTAAAATGACGCACCAATAGCCCCCAAATTATGACAAAATTACACCCGATGCCCGAAATGCAATGTTATGCACCCGAAACGGCCTACAGCCCTACTAAACATGCACAGTATGGACATAACATGTAAAACAGTAGCAAGGCAGCCCCTAATCTAGCATTTTTTCAGTACAAAGTATGGCCAAACAATGATCACAAGTATGGCAAAAATAGCATGCAAAAATGGGGGAAAAGAGGGGAATAATGAAGCAAGTGGTATATACAATGCTCAAACTGAAAAATAAAGTTCTACAACATTAAATATGGACAAAAAATATGCACATTTTCAGTAGATGACATCCCTCAATTCAGTATGTAGATATGCTAAACATAGCATGCAAAATAATGAACCAACAAAGGCTATAACATGAGGTACCAGAAGCATGCACCAAACAACCTTAGACCCTTAACAAAACATGAAGAATGGGTCATTATAAGACTCTTTCCTAGCCTGATGAAGGCTCAAAACAGAAGCTAAGAAAGCCTAACAAAGCATGCAATTTTACGGAAGTAAAGACGGTATTACATGAAGTACCAAAAGCATGCATCAAATGGCCTAAGACCCTTAACAAAACATGACAAGAAGGCCAAAATAAGACTCTTTCCTAGCCTGATGAAGGCTCAAATCAGAAGCTAGATAAGCCTAACAAAGCATGTAAAACATGGCCAAAGAGAGGTACAAAGAGAGGCCATTCATGGAAGCACCAAACAAGATTGGTTCCTTCTACAATGTTGTAGAGGGACACAAAATAATCTCAAAATCAGTTTATAGCATGCTCCAAAAATAAATTCATATAAGCTAAAAATAGCATGCAAGTTTACGGTAAATTGGAGGATTTGTGAAGCAAGTGGTATGTAGAAGCACCAAACATGGTTGAGCCCTTCTTCAATGTTGAAGAGGGGCTCAAAATAGGCCCACTCACAGTATATTGTATGCTCGAAAACAGATCACTCATAAGCTATAATATGCATGCAAAAACATGGACAAAACATGGATTCAAGGCAACTTACATATGGAGCATGAAAACAGGTTTGAGCTCTTCTTCAATGTTGAAGAGGGGCTCAAAATAAGCACAATATCAGTTCATGAAATACTCCAAAACAGATCACAAATAGGCCAAATGAATCATGCAATTTTACGGTAATTTGAAGGAATTATGAAGCAAGTGCATGATAGAGAGGCCAAACATGGTTGAGCCCTTCTTCAATGTTGAAGAGGGGCTCAAAATAGGCCTATTCACAGTTTATTTCATGCTCGAAAATGGATCACTCATAATCCAAACAAAGCATGCAAAATATTGGCATAAAGAGTGATAATGAAGGAAGAGCAAGATAGAGGGCTCAAACAGGGTTGAGCCCTTAAACAAACATCAAGAATAGCTCAAAAGAGGACCACTTTCAGTAGTGGTCAGAGCTCAAAAAAGTGAGGAAATAGAGTAGAAAATTGAAGCAAAAATAAGCTAGAAAAAGGGAATTTGAGACTTACCCTTGAAGACTATGCTTTTGCTACCTCTTGCCTTGATGAAAGTTGCTTCTTAGCCTCTGAGGAACCCCTCCTTGCTGTTGGAAATGGAATGGTGATGGTGAGGCTTAGGGTTGATGAAGAAAAGAGTTAGGGACTTAAGGAATTTTGGAGCTTTTGAGGGTGAAAATGGAGGTTTTGGAAGATGAAGTCTTGAGGAGAATTCTTGTAACCCTAGGGAAGGAGCTGTCCAGCCCCTTAAATAGGCAAGAAAAAGGTGTAAAAGGGGAGGGAAATGCATCCAAGCTTTCCCTCCCAAAATACAGGTCCCAAGGTTAGAATCTGGCAACACTGAAACAAGAGTCACAACATAGAACTTGAAGGAGAGGCTCAAAAATGAAATTAACAATTACTGGCCGACCACCACTTTTTGGTGTCCTCCCATGTGTGTAGAACAAGGTTCCATGGTCAGAATGTGGCAACACTGAAGCAGGAGTCACAACATTGCATTTGAAGGAGAGGCCCAAAAATGAAACTCTGAATTGCTAGCCGACCATGCACTTTTAGGGTCCTCCCATGTGCCCTCATCACAGATATGTAGCTTTGGTTGGAAGAAAATATCCCCAGGGTATTCAACATTAGCCCGGAAGTGAGCAAAACGGGCGCCGGAGGAGCGAAACTGGTTATCTAGGATAATTGCTGGCCTCCCCCCCCCCAGTGATCTTCCTGGTGCTAAAACAGAGGTACCTGCCAAAATTGAACAAAAACTAATGAAAAAAGAATGCTCGGGGGCCAAACCGCGAGGTTCGGGGCCCGAAAACCGGCTGCAGGTACCGAAAGTGGTGTACGGCCACGAAGTGGGCATCAGGGGCCCCAGTGTTCTTCATAATGATAAAACAGAGGCACTTGCCAAAAACCGGAGAAATCGGAGATGGTTGGGCGGTCCCGAACCGAGGCACACGGCCTGACGGTTCCGAAAACCGGGAACCGGGCTCCGAAACGGGCAAAATGGCCTACGGCCACCAAATGTAGCCCACGGCCACCGAGAGATGATCTGCTAGACCACTCCCTTCCCTCAGGAAAGAAAACAGGAAAAATCGAGCCTGGTTCGCAAACCGAAGCAAGGCACAGAAGAGGATTCGGAAGTCCGGAGGCAGGGCGCACGGCCGTGACTCTGAGACTTCTGAACGAGCACAGTATGCAACATCACCAAGCGCTCAATCGGTGACGTCTGAGTCTTAAGGTCGGTCAAAAATGGGGTGTCTACACATATCAGTGAAGCAATGCACACATGCACGCAATGTGTATATAGGAACTTGAACACATATCAGTAAAGCAGTGCACGCATACAATGCAATGTGTATAAAAGGGAACTTGAACACATATCAGTAAAGCAAAGCACGCGTACAATGCAATGTGTATATAGGGGAACTTGAACACATATCAGTAAAGCAAAGCACGCATACAATGCAATGTGTATAAAAGGGAACTTGAACACATATCAGTAAAGCAAAGCACGCATACAATGCAATGTGTATAAAAGGGGACTTGAACACATATCAGTAAAGCAAAGCACGCATACAATGCAATGTGTATAAAAGGGAACTTGAACACATATCAGTAAAGCAAAGCACGCATACAATGCAATGTGTATAAAAGGGAACTTGAACACATATCAGTAAAGCAAAGCACGCATACAATGCAATGTGTATAAAAGGGGACTTGAACACATATCAGTAAAGCAAAGCACACATACAATGCAATGTGTATAAAAAGGAACTTGAACACATATCAGTAAAGCAAAGCACGCATACAATGCAATGTGTATAAAAAGGAACTTGAACACATATCAGTAAAGCAAAGCACGCATACAATGCAATGTGTATAAAAAGGAACTTGAAACTGATCATGGTAAACATGATGCTGGAATGCAACGTACTGCAACTCAATATGATTGAAATGATTTAGAGAATTCAGAAGATATAAAAGGATACGGGAAAGGACGTCCTTCGCATGTCCCGAGCATCGCTCACAAAAGTTGTGGTACGAGGTCAACTCGAAGCTCCACTTATGTTCTGAAGGCGCAGTTTCTTGGACTGCCTTAAGTGATAAAGGTGCCAAATCGCATGACTGACCCGAACAAGGGTGCAAAAGGTACGATGACCGAAAGGGGGAGGTTGCCGGTGTCAAACCCAGCACTCTGCTACCCTGTTATTCTTCTGCTTTACTTTCCTTTTTACTAGGAGTTTAAGCACATTGCACTGCCTCGGGCAGGTTTTATTTCTCAAAAGCATGTATTTTTTTTGCAAAACATATGATGGAAATGAAACAGCTGTTTGTTTCAAAAGGTGTTACATTTGCATGTTCTATGCATCGCATCGCAAGGCATCACATAACAATGTGACTGAAATTGAAACTGCGTTTTGAAAACAAAGCATCGCATCGTAATAATCAGGTAGTAAACCAATTACAACTCGATAAGCAAAACAGGGGGACTCAGCAAACTAGCCAAATGTGAGTACACCTTGATAAACATTACAAAGACTTAAAGAGAGTGAAATACAACTCGATAAGCAAATATGCAACAACTCGATAAACAAATGGGCGCGCCCTCATAAGAATTGATCACTGGAGGGTATTGGAAGTGGTGGGATTTTCCAAATTCCTAGCATAAACAGCTCAGAGGACAAGGGAGAGAACCACCGGCCCAGCAGAAAGGCTACCGGCCTTGAGGAATGGCCATCGGCCGAAAGGGTGATCCATCGGCCAAAACAGATGGCCGGTCGGCACTATAATTGGCCGGTCGGCACTAAACTGTCAGCACCAGCAGAATGTTGACATTTGTCCTTCACTCAACCTTATCTTCTTCAAAAGGGTCTCAACTTCGTGGTTCTCTTCATTTCCACACTGATTTGCTCCAAATGGAAGAATTTCTTGCCCAAAATCTCGCAACTTGGATTAACAACTTGGATGGCTCGGAAAAGCTGAATTTCCGCGCTTTCGGCATAAACGCACTATTCACTTTGCGCCGTACCCCGCTGCATTCTCCATTCCTCCATGCCGCGGCAAGGTTTTGGAACCCGGTAACACATGTTTTTAGCTTTAGCGGGCAAGAGGTGTGTCCCACTTTTGAAGATTTCCAAGCTCTAATGGAATCTGGGCGCAATGAGGAGATCCTGCCCCAACTTCGTTTTGGCCATGCTCAAGCCTTAGGACAAATGTGTGAGCTCTCAATGCCCGATGCTCGTTCCCTGATTTGTGACGGGACATTAGATGTTCCGAGCTTGGTTTGTCGTTTTTCTGAGACTAGTGATCGCGGCGACCATCACTGGCAAGGCTTTCGGCGACACGCCCTCTGTCTATGCATGCTATCTCATTTTATGTTCGTCTCCGGTTCCGGAGGGCCTAGTGTCCGGTTGATTGAGGTTGCCCAAGGCTTGAAGGAGGGCAGAAGCTGCATCGCCATGATCCTGGCTGAGACATTGCTGGGCTTAGATGCCTTTTATCGTCGAGAGACGATCAGATTAGCAGGGAGTCCACTATTACTGCAGGTAATGTTTCCCACCCAATCTCACATTTATGTTTGCTCACATCACTCGGCCCTCAGGCTCAGTTTTTCTCACAAAAGCCCTTTTCTCACTTTTCCTGTCATCGTACATCTCTCTATTCTTTATTCTGTCATTTTTCATCCCTCCCCAGGTGTGGTTAATGGATAAACTGAAGGTTGTGGACTCTTGCCCAGCATATTCAACTCGCGGCTACTTCTTTAGGCAACGCCTAGTTGACGCCCTTGATGAGGGTTGGTGGTTTGAATGGATGTGCAGTTTGTCCGTAGACCGCATTGCTTGGCGGTGCCCTTGGCTCAATCTCCCAATGATGAGTTACAGCATGACCCGTCAACCCGGGATCCAATTGATTGGCTTGACTCACTGTGTCTTCTACTTCCCATTCCGTATCCTGCGCCAGTTTGGTCATAATCAGACTTGTCCGCCGGAAGGGATAGAGTACCCGGTTACATTCCCGATTCAAGGCGCACAACTGGCCCGGTATGCCACAGCATGGAGGACGAGAGAACTCCTGGCCCCCACTCCCGCTTTCAGTTGCACTTTGTCTGATGAGTGCTTGGATTGGCTTAATGAAGAGGCACATGAGGGGCCCACTTTGGCATCAGAGGCTTCGACTAGCTCTGGGAGGGGGCGCAGGGACATTTGACTTGACCATGCCCCGGATTTATTGCTTTATTAGTACTTTCAAGTTTTCTTTATGAATGTAATAAAAAAGCAACTTCAATTGTATGCAAGAGCAAGAGAACTCTATTTGAAATCAATGAAATTGAAGGTTGTGGTACTGAAAATTTTCCGTTTTGGTCCAGAAATGGTCTTAGTTGTAAAAAGACTTATTTGAACAAAGTCATCTTTATTAAAACTTTTCAAAACTATTTTCGATATGGATCAGAACTAGACACGCTTGAGATCTGTCACTGAGATGCGCAACCCTGGATCTTAGCAACTGGAAAGTTGCCCCTTGTTTGAATGGTACCGCGGCACTGTACGGCGACGGAAAGTTGCCCCTAGTCTGAATAGCACTGTACCGGGGATTGCGATAAATGCTGATGGACAAAGATGACCAAGATGATCAAATGGACAAAGTTGATCGGGGAAGAGTTTATGGCTGAACTTCGGGATGAAGCTGCCTACGTATCCCAATGATGGGAATCAAGCCTTACGTAGTTCAGGCTTGGGTTCACTCGAGTATTTTCACTCTCCTTTTGCGCTCTAACTTTTGCCAAGGCCGCCCTTTGCGGGTTTTCAACCTTGCGAGCTCAGTTTTTATACTTTCTAATTTTTTTTTGTGCTCTGAATTTTGCCTAGGTCGCCCTTTCGGGTTTTCGGCCTAGCGAGCCTCTCAGGGGTAATATTTCTTCAACTTGTCCATGTTGATCGGTTGGGAGAACTCTAGGCCATCTAGGTCCATCAGCCACAGCTCCACCTGACCAGATAGACTTGATGATATAGGGACCATCCAATTAGGTCTGAACTTGCCCCTTGGGTCGTGGATGGGAGCTCGGTTGTCTTTGAGCACCAAATCTCCTTCCTTCAAATTCCTAGACTTAACTTTCTTGTTAAAAGCCCGGGCGATTCTGCGTAGATATCCTTGGACATGGTACAGTGCTTTTAATCTCCTTTCATCGAAGAGCATGAGTTCCTCGAATCTGCTCTGCTGCCAATCTGCCTCGGCTATCTGACACTCAGCCAATACTCGTAGAAGACGGAACCTCAATCTCTATAGGTAGAACGGCCTCCATCCCATATAGGAATACGGAGTCGCCCCGGTAGAAGTTCTAATTGAAGTTCGGTAGCCCCACAGAGCAAACGGCAACTTATCTGGCCAGTCCCGATAGGTTTCCACCATCTTCTGCAGTATGTGTTTGATGTTTTTGTTGGCGGCCTCAACTGCTCCGTTGGTCTGCGGCCGATACGTGGACGACTTATGAAAAGCCACATTGTACTTCTCCAACAAATCAATCACCTCCTTCTTGAAGTGAGAACCATTGTCCGAAATGATCTCATTCGGGACTCCATAACGGCAGATAATGTTGTTTCTGATAAACTTTGCGACATGCGAAGCCTTCAACACGGCATAAGATTGGGCCTCGACCCACTTCGTAAAGTAATCTATTGCTACCAAGATAAACTGATGCCCATTCGACCCTTCGGAGTAACAGCTCCAATCACATCGATCCCCAAACTGAAAATGGCCATGGCGACGTCATGTTGTACAGCTTTGACGGCGGGATGTTCATGCGGTTTGCGTGAATCTGGCATTTGTGGCATCGCCGAACAAAGCCGATACAATCTTCCTCCATGGTAGACCAGTAGTAGCCTGTCTGAGGATTTTTCGTGCCAGCATCACCCCATTCATATGTGCCCCACATTCTCCTCCATGGATGGCCTCCATCAGGCGCTTCGACTCTTCGGCTTCCACACACAGCTTGTGCATTCCCAGATGACCTCTTTTGTACAACTTACCCCCGCAGATGATAAACTGAACAGCCATTCTTCTGATTGCCCTCTTGTCCTTGGCATTTGCCCCTGGTGGATATGCCTCCTTTTCCAAGAAGTTCCATATATCGTGATACCAAGGGTTGTTATCCTGCACTTCATCTATGGCAGAGATTGACTCGTAGGCAGGTGCAAATTTCTGGTCAATAATGACTGGACGCATCCGGACCCCAGATGGGATGTCTATCATGGAAGATAGAGTTGCTAGCGAATCTGCAAACCTGTTGTTCTCTCTTACTAGGTGAGTGAAATTTAGCTTTCAAAACGAGGAATTAACAAATCCAAGGTCTGGTGGTAAATTATCATCTTTTCCTCTTTTACTTTCCAATCTCCTTTAGCTTGAGACACAACTAGGTTCGAATCCCCAATGACGTCCAATCGCCTTGCCCCTAGTTCTAGGGCAGCTTCTAGACCGGCAATACATGTCTCAT
>JAPPVO010004756.1:0-42898 GCA_030407325.1 Camellia japonica
GAGTTTAATGTATAATCTTGTGTGTTCAAGGTTTGTTTGTAACCAAGAGCATGAGTTGAGTGGGTTTTGTTGGAATTAAAGCTTGATATGTGCATGCATGTAAAGAATACCTATGGAATCACAAAATCTAGCATGTAAATTGTAAATTATGAAAGATTGGAAGTGTAATCCCACATGTAAGCATGTTTTGTTGAGTTTCATGGGAATGAGCACTACTTGCATTATTAGGAGTGAAAATGAAAGTCAAAATGGGCATGCATGTTGTTTATTAAAAAAAACGAGAACCTTGAATGCATAGGTTTGAGTTAATTTGGGGCATGCATGTGATCAATTTGTGAAATTGAGCTTCATTGTGTTGTAATTTGGTGTTTATACCATGTTAGAATTTGTATATGTGAAGTTGAGCTGAAAACATGCATTTGGAACCTTTGAACATCAAAATGAAGCTCAAGAACTTGATCTAGAAATTCCAGAATTTGGATGTCCGCTTGAGTAGGGAAACTGCCGCTCGAGCGTGAATTTCGTGCTCTCAGTATTTTTGCAGACGTGGATGTCCGCTCAAGCGGGGAATCTTATGCTCGAGCGGGGAACCATGTAGAGAGGCCTTCCGCTCGAGCCCTAGAATGCACGCTCGAGCGTAAATTTGTCATAGCCAGTACTTTTGCAGGCCTCTTGGGTCCGCTCGAGCGGGGAAGTCCATGCTCAAGCGGGGATCCTGTTTTTTGAAATTTTGAAAATGCATTATGTGTTTCATTTTCCGTTCCCTTTCACTTCTAAGCACTCTTAGGCATACATTGAGCATTGTAATTGAATTAAAGAGATAAGAATGAAGCCTAAAGAGGAATATGTGAATTAAAGAACGGATTAAATTAATTGTGACCAATATGTGTTATGTGATGTGTAAGGTCAAGCTCCAGGGCAAATCCACAAGCCGATCACTGTGAGTAATATTGATATTTGGAAGCTTGTCACTTGTCCAATTGCTTATTTTCTTATAAGCCTTATGCCTTATGATTTACTAGTTTGAATTGTGGACAAATGTCTGATAAGAATGAATGGGCGAGAGACCGTTGTGGCAAGAAAGAATGAATGGGCCAAAGGCCGTTTTGACAAGAAAGAATGGATGGGTCAAAGGCCATTTTGACATGAATGGATGGGCCAGAGGCCGTTTTGACATGAATGGATGGGTCAGAGGTTGTTTTGACAGGAATAAGGATAAATGGGCCAAAGGCCAGTATGTTTGAAACCATAGTCACTTGACTTAAATTGTGTATATAAATGTTAAATAAAAATGTGAATTGGGCCCAAGGCCGTTCGGAGTATGTTGTTCTACATATCGTTTGTATCTTCTTATTTGATATTATTCACTAGGCTATCGCTTACGCTCATTCATGTGTTTGTAGGTGAGCCAAGAGAGGTCTAGACCCAGCCCTAGTGAAGTTTGTGTGGAACAACTGAGTTTTGGAGAGTCAGCCCTAGTGTCTCACATACGAGACTCGTCTTCGCCTTTCTGCTATGCTATGTTATTTTTGTCATGATGGCGAGGACTTTGCATATGTCTGTATATAGTTTTCATGGGTTGACTTAGTTTTTGGATGATCCTGTTTGTACAGAACTTATGCTACTGTATTTCTGTCGTGAGTTATTAATGTATATATGTTTGGTTGTTTGGATGTGCCATGTAAGCACAACTCTATGGACAAAGTTTTGAACTGCTTCCGTTTGGCCTCCATTAACTCTGTTAAAATACATTTGATTTATTTTGAGGCCGTAGGTAATCTCATGATTACTGGCCGGTGTAGACACCCCATTTTGACCGGCCCTAAGACTTGGGCGCTTTCTTTTGATTACCCGATGATGACAATTAGAATTAATGTGTTTCTCGCAGAATTCTCAGTAAAAGAAAATGGAATTTGACCTTTAAATCCCAACCTTCACCATTATGGCCAAATTATTTTAAAATATTAAATATTTCATTAAATTAGTATTTTTGTAATTTTTTCATAATTTTATGTGTTTGTTCATATTTTTGGTGTATTTTATATAACAGAAAATAATAAAAAAATTATATATGTGTTTAAAATTATTATATTATATATTTCGTATTTTATATAAAATTATATTAGTATATTATATGTTTAGTACTTTGGTATAAATTATATATTTTAGATATTTTATATTTATATTATATATATTATAAAAAATATAATAAAAAAAACAAATTCAATGTCGGCATGCCGACATCTTCATGAGCGTACATATATATATATATTATTATATTTATATTATTATATATTATTATTATTATATGCCTATATAAGGCAATGGGCATGTTCAGAGAGAAGGGGGGGGAAAAAATTCTGAGGGAAGGAGAGGAATTCTGAAGGAGGAGCAATTCTGTAGGAAAAAAGAGGGGATTTGGGGAGAGAAAGATTTAGTAAGTTTGAGAGGGAATTCTTTAGGGAGAGAGGGAAAATAAAATATTTTCTTTAATATTTTTATTTTCATTTCATCAATATACCATTCAAAAACCAACTACTAAATTTATATTTCCAAATTTTGGATTGAGAATTGAGAACACATTCCACAGACTTGAGGGTAGTCAAAAGAAAGTTTGTGACTCAGAAAATTCATCATTTCCCCAAAAGGTGAGTTTTCGTAAATTTTCATTTAATATAAAAATGTGATATAATTTGTTTAATTACTTTATTTACTTCGTTTTATAACTGTTTTTTTTATTATCGCTTTAATGGGATGGCTGCACCACTGCACCACCTACATATCTGTTGTAATTTAAATATTGTATATAAATTGTTGTAATTTATTACTTTAAATAAATATCCCGGCGGTGAATAGTAACCCCGACGGTGAATAGCACCTCCAGCGGTGAATAGTAACCCCGACCGTGAATAGTACTTAATTTGTTTAAATACTTTTATCGCTTTAATGGGATGGCTGCACCACTGCACCACCTACATATCTGCTGCAATTTAAATATTGTATATAAATTGTTGTAATTTATTACTTTAAATAAATATCCCGGTGGTGAATAGTAACCCCGACGGTGAATAGCACCTCCGGCGGTGAATAGTAACCCCGACCGTGAATAGTACCTAATTTGTTTAAATACTTTTATCGCTTTAATGGGATGGCTGCACCACTGCACCACCTACATATCTGCTGCAATTTAAATATTGTATATAAATTGTTGTAATTTATTACTTTAAATAAATATCTATTTCATTCTTCCGAAAGGGGGCGCGAAAAGCCGAGCTACAGCCGGTTATGTCCTTAACCCACGGGGGTTGGTTCGGGTCGTGACAATTTCATTCGTTCACTTGTAGATGATGGAGTCTTGTCTCTTGAGAAGATCCAAGACAAAAAGAATCCAGTAGACGTGTTAACCAAGACAGTCACCATTGACAAACTAAAGTTGTGTGCAACTTCAATTGGCCTTCAAGATTGATGAAGGAAGATCGAGTTTGTTAGGTTTTTATTCTTGGCAACCCCGGTTGACAAAACTCCTTTATTCACATTTTTATTTCAGTGAGGCTATGAGTTTATTAGATGCGAATCCAAACCCGAATCAAGCCATGCAGAGAAGTTTGTGATGTCAATGCTTCCAAGATTGCCACTTCGCTGATTATTACGGGGGTCGAGCTGCCCGGTCAGCTCGCGGCCGAAGCAAAATTCAAATTTGCATTCAAAATTGCATGTCAGCCGTTGCTCGCTCGAGCTAAGGAGTGCTCGCTCGAGCCAAGACTTTCTCGCTCGAGCCAAGGAATGCTCGCTCGAGCGAAGTATTGCGTCCATACAAAAACCTGAAGAAGTGTATTCCTCGCTCGAGCCAAGGATCCGTCGCTCGAGCCAAGGCACTAGTGGAAATCATGAAAAATACACTCCTCGCTCGAGCCAGCTGATCTTCGCTCGAGCGAGCCTCTGAGTCCGAGTTTTTCAAGGAGTTTGTTTTCTTCCCAATCTAGGATTACTCTTGGTTCTCTATAAATACTTGGTTTTCTCCCAAAACTAGGTAGGTGATTGAAGTCCTCCAGATCTTCTTTTGGTTCTTAAAGGTTTATATCTGGGGATATTTTATTTTTTTCTTTGATGTCTTATTGAGTATTCAACTCATGATCTAAAAAGACTACATCAAAGGTTTGTGTTTGTTTCACAAAAGAGAGAGGAAATTCTTCAGTTGTGGATTCTGAAGAATTCGAGCCTGAAGCTTCGGTGGTGGAATCCGGAGTGGCTCATCAGGAAGACAATTCCGTGGTGAAGATGCGGTTGGAAGAGGCACATAAAGGTTGGTTCAATTAGGCGTTGTGGATTCGCTAGATAATTGAGAGTGATACCTGTGTAATTCCTTTATATCTTCTTAGTGGATTGTTCTTGTGGCTGTTGCCCGTGGTTTTTTTATCACAATTGGAAGGTGTCCAATTGTGGTTTTCCACGTAAAATCTTTGTGTCTCTTTCTTTTGATTGTTTGATTGAGATTTTTATATTCTGCTTAAAATTGATACATAATCACAAATCAACATCTAGGAGGTTTCTAGATTTTTCAGAGTTGTTGCGACATTCCTCTATGTGATGAAGATGATGGAGAGCTTGTATTATCAGGTTCCAAGTGGGAGATTGTTGAGTCGGTGGACCCTAATAAGTATTGTTTACTTAACCCTACTGTTCACTGAAACACTGTGTCCAATGGGAGGTTTGGGGGGGCCTCTCCCCAAGGGGGTACCTCTTTTAGGTTAAGAGAAAGTTGTATTTTTCTGGTCATAGTGAAGAACCACAGCAACCGTGAATGTAGCCCTATTTTGAGGTGAACTATGTAAATCCTTGTGTTCTTGTGTGTGTGATTTGTTTGATTCGTTTTTCTTTTTTGTTTGTTATTTCATGTCTCACCGATCTTGGTTAGGAAGGGTCAATTTCCTAACAACATTTGTATGAGAGGGTTGGGATTACTAATTCACTCTCATGGAATGATGGTAAAAAGAATATTTTGCTCCTCATTTTACACAACCAAGCAAGTTATTTTCTATGTAATAAGGCTTTTACATAAACTTGTATATTTAATCCCAACTAACTAATAGTACCACACTAGTGCACAAACAAATACATTTTATCTTACATTTTTAATATAATACCACCACACTAATAATCTTCTCATTCAATTTTATCATACTCATAATCTCATCTAATATAATCCGCCAAACAAACTGAGGCCTCTCTTCTAGGCATGTGCGCAGTGTTGTTCGGTGTAGTTTGAGAGTAAAATTATAAATCAAACTGTGAATGGCGAATTGACAAATAATCAAACTGCAATTTGGGTAGTTTTAATTAGGTACTTCATTGAAGAATAATCTTAGACAATTATCAAACATTTACATAATATATAACACTAACTTACATAATATTTTTATATATAAAATACTAACTAATTTTACATAATATTTTATATACATACAACACTAATTTGCAATAAATTTCATATCTTAAATATCTCTTACATTGATTTTTACTTTAATATTTCATTAGAGTTAAAAAATATATATATTAATTATAATGGATCGGGGTGGTTCCAAAGACTAGGGATGCAAACAAATCGAGTTTTGTTGAGTTCAAACTCTGCTCGATAAGTAACTAACTTAGGCTCGAGCTCGGCTCGGCTCGGTTTGTTAATATTTATGAAAACTCGAGCGGCTCGATAAGATTTTTTTAATATTATTTAAATAAAAAATATTAAATATAAAATAATATTTATTATATAATTTAAATAAGATAGAGAGCCTAACTTAGCGTTTGAACTTGAGCTTAGCTCGTCTACTAAACGAGTCTAATATTCAAACTCAAACTCGGCTCATTTACTAGTCGAGCCTATTCTCGAACAATTTGGTTCATTTGCAGACCTACCAAAGTCAAATTATAAATTTCAAATTGCGGATCAATTTAAATCGCAATTAACTGAAGGATCGGTGCGAAATGAGTGAAATTTTGCACAGTCCTACCATCCCTTGAAGTCTTGGATTTGCTTTGATAATCTATGATCAATTCCAATATGAATTTTTTTTTTTTGGACTTGTTTTTTAAATTTTGGAGTGATTATTTAGTAGTATTTATCACTTGACACTTGTCAAATTATTTTCCAACAACTCAACAATTGAACCCTACTATTTAATCAATAAATATCAAGTTGGAGCACAAGCAAAAAATAATTTCTCCTAATTTTGGGTGTTTCTTCTTGGTCTGATTTACGGATCTCCCTGGTACCTTTTGCATCAATTAACTCTTATCAAGATATATATATGACTTGTTAAGCATTTTTTTAAAATTTAAAAATTTCATAACTTTCATTCTACAGAGCAACTTTGAAATTTTGTAGTTTTTCAAACACAAAAATTGAATTTGCTTGACATTTCACTATCTCAGCATAAAAATTATGAAATTTCAAACTTTTGTCCACAAAAATTGCAACATTTTGTAGTTGCACAAAAGTTATGAAATATTAATTTCATCGTTTCTGAAACACAAAAATTGTGAAATTTCTAATCACTACTCAGCAGTCACTCCAAAAGTGCTTTTGGGTATAGATTCCTTTCAATATTCCTTTCCCACGTCCTTTCCTTTCAATAGCTTCTCATATTATTATTATTATTATTATGGTTAATTATAATAATAAAAAAAATAGAGGTTTAACGTATTTTTCATCTTAAATCTCGATGTTTCAATTTTAACAAATTAAATCTTGGAGTTCCTTCGTCCATCTTCGTCTATGTAAAGTAATGGAGGTTTAAAGTGACAAAATGTGAAACCTTGAGATTTTTTGTGTAATTAACCATTTTTTTAAAATTAAAATCACTAAAAATAAAAAAGGATTAATTACAAAATAAATCCTATAATTTCACGTGTTTTTCTCTTTAAACCCCATCCGTTACCTTACACAGACGGAGATGGAAGGAGGGGCACATTGAAACACAAATAGAATTTCATGATTTAATTCGTCGAAATTGAAATATTAGAATTTAAAGTGAAAACGCATGAAATTTTGGGGGTTTTTTTTATTTTATTTTAATTAACCCTTATCATTATTATTATTTCCCTTTCCGGCCAAAATCTTCTCAGCCAAACACAATTACACTTCCACAAATTGGCAGTGAGGATCAAAGGATTTAATAATAAAAAAAAAAAGGAAAAGAAAGAAAGAATTTTTTTTATATACTTAGTAAATGAAATATATAGTAACCATGCCATGTCAAGATCAAGTTAACATGTTGACCGGTTGGCGGCTAATCCAACCATCATCGTCGATGAATTTGATATTAGTTAACCACGACAGCATATCCTGACTCAGATTAGCTTCCCATTTAACACGGTTCAATGTGTTCGATCCCATTCCATAGCAGTCATGCTCAGCAAAGGTTAACTGATGCCTACAAATAATTATGTATATAATTAAGCAAGTGCAATTTGAAAGAAAAAGTGATATAGTACACTGAATTAATATTCTTTACTATTACTAATTTTGAATGAATTTAAATTACTAGAATTTCTCTTTGTTTGCTGAAAAGATTTCTAAGTTTAATTATTCTATTATTTTGAAAGGGAAATTGCAAATTAGTGGTCTTTTCATAAGATATTTACAAATTATGAAAAACTTTATAACTTTAATTATTAAATATGATACTAAAATTTTCCACTAATTTACAATTTTACCTATTTTGAAGGATGATATTATTTTCTCTTTAGTATGTAATCATGGTTGGCCACCTCCAATAAAGTGGGATACCATTGGTCACATTTTTACCTGTTTGTTTACTAAGATTTTTGTATTCCTTTTGAAATGTTTGAAAAATGTCATATCCTTTTAGAATGTTCGAAAGATTTCATATTTTAAATCATTTTTATACTTATTTTGAAATGTTTTCTAAATAAAAAAGATTCTCATCTAAAAATTTATTTCAAATTTGATTATCATAAATTGTGTATATTACCTTTCTAGCACAAAAGAAAAAAAGGGAAGGAAACATAATAGAAATAAAGATATAACAGTAAATCTAATTATATAATATATTAGATCTATTTTTCCAAAAATCAATGAGACTATAAAAAAATCATTAGGACTAAATGGATCATCATTCCTCAAAATGAGATTTATAGATAATTTTCTATATATATTTATATTTTTAAAATTTAGAAGTATTTTGTAACCAAAAAAAAAAAAAATTTTAGAAGTATTTTGGATTTGTGTAATATATATATTGCCTTTTAAATTTAGGGGCAGATATTTATAAATTCCTCTTCACCTATTTATATTTCATTTAGTCTAAATTATTTTCTATATTCCAAGAAGTCCTATGAATGACATAGTTATCAAAATGTCTCTAATAATAATATTCACATTGACAGTGTGAATGTTCCGTGATGTGAACGTTCATATTGTTAATGTGAACATTCACACTGTCAAATATAAATGTTCACATCACTACGTTCCTAAACGTTTAAAAATATTTGTAAGGATAAATTTATCATAAAATATTTAAATATGAGAATTTGAATTTGGTAAATTAAATGTCCAAATAATATAACTTATTGAAATACAAGAATATGTTATGAATTAATTGAGATACAAGTACTTGGAAAAAAAAAATCCTAGTAGTTTATAAAAATCTAAAATGTAAAAAAATAATAATAATAAACAAAAATAAATTCACTGAACACAAAAACAAAACAAAAAAAAAAATTATTTTAACTTTTTTTTTTTTTGCCCTTCGTGGACATTTTAATTTAATTTAATTTATTTTAATTTTCAGGTGGATAGAACCTAAGAATGTAACAATATCTAAAACTTTAACTAAAAATTCACTAAAAGTGAAAAAAAAAAAAAATAGCAAAGAATTGCTAAAAAAGTAATTGTCAAACCCAAAATTACTGAAACCTATTATCCAAATTATTTTAAATGACTAAGCATGAGGTTTGAAATAAAGATTAGGGTAAATTACTGTAGTAGCCCTTATATTTTGGTCATTGTATTATTTTGATCCTTATAATTTCAATTAGCACGTCAATATGGTCCAATTGAATATCAAAATCGGGCTAATTGAAATAATAAGGACTAAAATGACATAAAGGAAAAAAATGTGAGGATTACCGATATAATTTGTCCTACAGATTAATGTGGGGATTAAAAATCACTGAATATTTTTTAATAATCAGATGTGTCAATTAATTATCATTAAAAGCTTACCTAATTATATTTTATTTATCACGTGATGTATTGCTAACAGACATAAGTTGCAGAGATTTATTAAACTAAAAGAGAGAGGTGGTAAGAGAGAGTACTCGTGGCCGGCAAAATTGCCCCAAGCATTCCAACCAAGAGGAAGAACAACATCTGATAAATAAGAGTCGTAAAATGACTCTAGCATACTCTCTCCAAGGCCTGCCCAAGTAGGTGAGTCCAGTTCCAATGACACTACAGTCTTTGAAGACAAAACCATTAGTCTCCTCTGGTGTAGACCTTCCCTGTGCTGTTATGAACCCTGCCAATCCATCTAATGCTGCTGCTATTACTGATATTGTACATCTCTACAATACCAACATTAAATATCTCATTATTCAGTAACTTGTATAAAAGGTATCTTTTATGGAAAGTTATGAAATAAAGATATAATGGAATAGTTATTTCACAATCATTGATTATGAAATGGATATTTCCATTCCATCAATGTAAAAAAACGATCCTAATCCCAAAATAACTCATTATATATATATATGAGAATTCGAGTAATATCAAACCAAATCAAAATAAAACCAATATCAAAATTGGATCAAATCAAGTGACCAATTTGTCAATTGGCATTGTTTGCGTAATACTTCCAGAGTATCAAACAACATTGTCTATATGATACTTTTGGCCCATGAAAAATCGCAACAGATACTAAGTGTGTTATCTTTTGTAATAAAGGTGAGTTAGCATCTCTTGTAAAATTTTCTATTATCTAATTGATTTGAAACACCACATAAACAATGTCGGAGAAAAATTCCCATTCATAGTTTGCACTAGGTCTCTAGATGACAAATAAAGGCCATGTTAAAAAAGTTAACAATTAGGGAAGACAACCTATATGATGTAAAAATGTGATGAACTTTGTCCTAAAAAAAAAAAAAATTATGCAAATAAATAGAAGGGTATATATGCTTTGAATGGGATCTTACAGACAGAAAAATATTGCAATCAATTTGATAATGATTGAGTGATATTATTTGTCGGTAAAAGCTATAAACCTCATAAATAGATTGACCAGAACCAAAGATGAAATCAATAGCTCCTTGTATGGTGCAGAGCTTGAAGTAATGCCTGCCTTGAACATCCCACAAAGTGTCTTGGAATCCATAAAAACCACATCTGTGAAAGGCAGATTTGTCACCGGAGATCATCACCGCCACGGCCGTTCTTATAGGGTTGTCGTTCGGAGGATTGTTAAAAGAGTTCTGCTCAAGTTTCATCATAAAGATGAGTTACATAAGCCACAATTAGGGTGGTTGAAAATTGTACAAAAAAGGGGTCCAAGCAAGATTATTAAATTTTTTGAGGGACCAAAGTAATATTTATATAGATTTAGGGGTTAAATACTTGAAACACATAGGCTAATGAGATTTTTTGTGAAGTTTGAGAGGGTCAAAGTAAAAATTACATATAAATTGGAGGTCTAATATCATACAAATAAGAAAATTATACAAAAAATTTAAATCAAAAGATCCACCAAATTATCTATTATCTATCTTTATCTGTATGCAATAAAAGTAAATAAAGAGTTCTTGGTATAAATCCCTTTTTGTCACAAATTTTTTATTTTCTAAATTATCTTTCTTTTTCTGTTATGGACAAATTAAAAAATATTTGGTAATCTATAACTACACATCCATGTGGTGGGTGTGCACACTTTCATATAAATTAAACAAAATCTTTAGTATGAATGTCACGTTTTTTCATTCCTAAATTAATTTTTTTCTATAATTGTCAAATTCAAACTCATGAATTCTTTGTACAGTTGATTTGTTATTGTGCACCATTCTAGTTCAAAAAATATCATAAAATGTTTAAAAAAAATGTCACATTTTTCTAATTAAATATTTTGTACAAAAATTAGACAAATATCATTCAAAATTAAATGAAAGATATATACGTACCCTGAAGGATATGCTTTTGACAATGATATTATCAACTTGAGAGATGAAAGTAGGGCTGGTAGCAATAGAATCGTGAGAACCCCAAATTATACTTGTCTTTCTTTCTCCATCTCCTTTTATATATATGTATGGCTTATCCATAGGGATTCTTACCTGTTCTCTACTTTCACCACCCATATAAGTCATTAAAATACTCAAATAACTCTTTTAATATGTGGCAATAGTAATATTAGGAGACATATCGAAATCAGTCACGATTAGAATTATATTAGTTATATATTGATGATATAATCATATATTTACTAATATGATATAATATTAATCGATTTATTAGTGATTTATCAACAAGTAATGTTGCACCACCAATACCCAACTGAAAAGCTCAACGAAATAAATTTTGGAATTTATAACATTCTCTAAAAAATATATTGTTAATAGTGGATGCCATTATTGGAAGTCTCAAAATCCAATATTGATATTCACGGAATATTAACCAATATTATATCATATCAATATGTATGTTGATATTATTATTTAAGATGATACTAATAGCCAATAAGTATCATGAACCAGTTCATACGCATGTGATTTCCTACCAATCGATATACAGAGGTGTATCAATATTAAAAGGACAAAACCGGATATGTTTCGATAGATACTACAAATCGTGAAGGAAAGAATACCTGTACTCGCCGGCCCTAATGGAAACACAAATCCAATTCTCATTGTTTGAAGGAATGGAATCAATAGCAGATTGAATGGTTGAGAAATTTCCATGTCCAGATTGATCAACATAGATTGTTGGGTAAGTAGCCCTGGACTGAGCCTTGGAAAATCTTCCAAACACCCGGCTATTTGCGGATCCAAAACTGATGAAGAAGAGAGCAAAAAATGCACATAAAAACCGACCACAAGACAACATTTTTAGTACTATAAATAAAAACACTGTCAAGGCTAGCTAGATGTTAGCCTAGAACAGTTTATTTATTCTTGCAAGAATTTTTGGAGGGTGACAAAGAAATTAACTCTGTTGAAAACGAATAGATAGTTCATGAAAGAATCATAATATATAATGTGAAATTTCAGTTTTTGGAGGAAATAAAATGGGGAAAGTCAAAAGTCTATGAATGGTATAATTATAGAATTTATTGTTTGATTGGGAAGATCATTGCAGATTGTGAATATCGTTACAGATTGTCCGTTAAATTTCTGTTTTTCCTTTTCTTTCTTTTATAATTACAGATTTAATAAATACTCAGAAAAGTGCTCAAAATTTAATTTTGTAGGGAATATTTTTTTTTTTTGGGTGAATATGTAGGATACATTTTCAACCAAGAATGAACATGAAGTGATTTAAAATTTAAAATTTTGGGCGAATCTCTAATTTTTTTTTTTTTTTTTTTTTGTAAATCCATCTAGACTAGGAGTTAAAAATTAAAATAATTACAAATTTAAAAACAAAAAGAAAAAAGTCAACTAAAAACAAATACTATAAGCCTTTGTGAAAAAAAAAAAAAAAAAAAAAAAAGCCTAACCAAGTTAGGTTACTTTTGCATTTATCAGTACTTTTTTCAAAAAGTTTATATATTTAATTTTTTATTTTTTTATTTTTAGAATTATCTAATATAAACAGTCTCAAAAAGTAAAATATTCTAACTCAATGTTGAAAAAAATTCACTAAACACAAAAATAAACCCAAAAAATATACCAACTTATAAGCTGTGTTTATAAACATTTTTATGAACTACAAATGATTAGAAATGCACAAATAGATTGTTTTAAAAAAAAAAAAAAAACAAGTTAAGATTCTGTCTTTCAATACAGTATCTTATTTGATGAGGGAAAATTACAAGTATTATAAGGAATGAATGTATAGAGAAATTAATTTGTGTACTATTTGGCACTATGTTCCTTTGCTTTGTATGATCTTATCAATCACAGGCTCAACCATTGTTTCCAAGTCTGTCAAGTCATCCTTCAATTCCTCAACCTGTGAATCCAAATTACAAAAAAACTTCAACTCAAAAAATAACTCAGTATACACATCTCTATAAACTATTATTTTTAAAATTTTACAAAAATCAAAGTAAAATTTAAAAATTAGGGACCAAAATGCAACAAATAGTATACTTTGGGTACATAGAGTAATTAACAAAGACTAAAAGGTAACAAATCATATGCTTTGAAACTAAAATAAAGAATTAAAAAAAAATTAAAAATTAAAGTATAACTGATCACATAATTTATGGACACTTAATGTAATTGAGTAATTACCAAAGACTAAAAGGTAACAAATCATATGCTTTGAAACTAAAATAAAGAATTAAAAAAATTAAAAATTAAAGTATATCACATAATTTATGGACACTAATGCAATTAACTCTTAACTTTTTTTTTTTGTCTTTTTTTTTATATATATTTTTAAATGGGCAAAATAACATTGTAGTTGGCTTAAATTTACTGTAATCCCTATTATTTCAATTTGAACAATTTAGTCATTACATTTTAAATTTAGTTTCAATTTTGTCATTCTATTGAAATTTGAAGTTAAAATTAAAGATTTTCATACATGTGTTAGTCATATGAGGTGACCAGATAAAAAAAATTGACTATTATTTGAATGGAAGAATTAAATTGAAATTGAACTTAAATTGTAAAGATTAAATTATTTAAATTGAAACTATAGAGACTAACGTGATTAAGGGCAAGTTTGGGATCTTTCAAAAAAGATAAAAAGACAAAAAGTTACTCAAAAAGTTAAAAAGTTAATACTATTCACCAAAAGTCAACAATTATGGCTGCACAATTCCCAATTCGAATTTTTTCCTACAAATCAATTTTTACAATTTTTTATTACACATTTTTTCATAAAAAGTCAAAAAGTTAACTCAAAAATTCATATTTTCGACCTCAATTTTTTAGTCTAAAAAGACAAAAAATACACTTATTTAGGACACCCCAAACAACCCCTTACAGGATAAGTGAATTTTTTAATTTAAATGGTGCATCACTAATCTATATTCTAATATTTATGAATTCACTAGGAATGTTTCCGTCAATTAAGACCATATTTATTCTATTAATTATAAGATCCTTAATTTATAATTAAAATATCAATAGTGTTATATGCACTAATTAATGTACACACTAATATACCAATTAGTGTTATGTCATTATTACTGATCCTACCTATTATACAAATTACAAATACCTAAAACTTCTAAAATTATACCATATTATCTGTTAGTATATTAGTTAGTACATTAATTAATACATATATCATTATTCCTCCTTTATATTGTATAAGAAAAATGATTTGTGGCACTAAAAATGGCACTAATTTCCTATTTTGGTAACTTTTTTTGTTTTTTGTTTTTTTTTTTTATACCTGATATAGAAATTCGGGGCATTAGTGCCCCGAATATTTAGTCTTCCCAAACAAGGCACAAATCACAACTGATGCTATAAATCAGCAATGCTATGGAGCTCTAAAAAAAGAGCACTAACATAGCATTAATTTGTCATTTTCTTCACTGATTTTTGTCTTTTAGTTCACTATTTTTTTTTTTTTTTTTTTTTTTTTTTTTTTTTTTTACATGAGTGACAGCTCATTAGAGCTGTCCTTTGACAGCTCTAATTAGAGCTCCGGGGCAATTCTCTGCTATAAATATATGAACAGCGTATCATGAAAACAAAACGAGATAGAATGGACCCGTGTCTCTGTTTGTCTCTCTCTCATACTTGTGGGCAAAACAATTGCCCTGATGGCGAGCCCCCTCCCCCTCCCCCTCCCTCCCCCTCCCCCTCCCCCTCCTGTTTTATTCCCCGTCGTTCCAGCAGCAGCAGCAGCACCAGCACCAGCAGCAGCACCAGCACCAGCAGCTCCTGTTTTATTCTCCGTCGTTCCAGCAGCAGCAGCAGCACCAGCACCAGCACCAGCACCACCATTTCTCCGTCGTTCCACGAGGGCCCGCAAGGCCCCCGTGAGGTTCGGTTTTTAACAATGTAAGAGGTTTGGTTTTGTTTTGTCTTGTCTAGTTTTTTTCTTCTTTTCCTGGTTTACCTGGCAATGAATAAAAAGGTTGAGAGTTATCAGAATTCATGGAATGCTTAAAATATGATGTTCAGACGTTCCTCATACTGAAAAGACAAAAAGCATGGCAAGAATTTTATTGTTATTATACAACTGTAACTCGAGCAGAGAAAATCTTCATACGTTAAAGAATGGAAGAACAGCACAGGGCAGCTATAAACGCTAAAATTGATATGTTTTTGTATGTTTTAATAAACAAAAGAATGTTACATGCAATACATAGCTGCATCCCATCAACAATGTGTGAATCCACATTGAATCTAACAGTGTCAGGGGGATCAAAAACTGCAGATTCATACAAAGCCATTGAACCATCCCAACCAGCACCAGAGTTGTATGCTAGATAAAATACAATCTACGTAGAAGTCCACTCAGATGAAGCAGTTGAAAACCATTCAAGCAAAAAATGATAACTTGAAGGCACCAAAAGCATAAGATAAGGCAAGTTACAAGTTGACAAAGAATGGAGATGGACATAAACAATTATCACAGGTTCAGTGTTGACAGTTTCCCTATCAAACTGACTACGTTTGCAATTTTCAAATTGTTCACAATTTTATTTTTTATTTTTTTTTGATAAATTCAAATTGTTCACAATTTGAACAATCCAACTGTTCAAAATTCAAATGTTTCACATCATGTAACTTGTGTAACTGAATATATGAATGATATGATTTTAATAAAATAAATGACATTTTCATTTTTAAAATCTATGTTTTTATTTATTTAACATATGTAACTTGCAAGTTTGAAACACACAACACAACACTAGAAATCTATAAGTAACAATATAGATAATAGTAAAGTGTTATTATGAACACATGAAATCATTAACTGTTGAAAGAAAATATGTAAATCATTCTTTATAGAGCCTTAAAAATAGTACAAGTTTAGTAATATTATGGATCATGTTTAAAAAATAAGTTAAAAAACCTAAAAACCATTTAAACCCCCAATAAATGTGATTCTAAAATAAAATGTGAATTGGTAAGTTTTAGTGAAGTTTGTGATTCTAAACTCTCAGCCAATCCTATTACAAGGTCAATTACAACTGCAGACCCACTGCAATACCATACATCATAGTCTGTCAGTCAAGGGCACTCAGAAATCCTATTTACCCATTATGCATACTACCCTGAAATTAGCACACATATTAAATGTTAAAACCAAATGGGGAAAATATTCAAAAAAAAAAAAAAAGAGATGGAAAAAATGGTAAAAAGTACGCAAGTGGCAAGACCATCAATAGATAATAATTACCAGGAAGTGCATAATTGCTTTTGGAATAGCATCCTCAACATTCTTTCTAACAATGTCATAATATGATCCCAACAACAGTTTTGTAACTGTTATTTCAATAGCCTCCTGATCTGAATGGGTTTCTGATGGTCTCAAGACAGTTGGAGGCTTTAAGAATACAAATAGAAATTTGTTACAATCATATAGACATAAAAGATCATGGCTCAATAATCAAACCAACTGAGGAGTCTAAAGATAAGACCTTTTGCACATACCTCTCTCAAATGGATCATAGAGAAGGCATGCTCCATGCTCTGAACAGGTTCACTAATAAATGACTTGTGTGTTGAGTTCTCTTTGATAGACATGCGTCTATCAGAACCACCAAAAATAGATGAAATCCCCCAACTCGAACCAGTTGCATTAGCTTATTAATCACAAAGCATACCAAATAAGGCTATTTTCATAGCAATAATACTGCTAGTCACTTCCAACAAATTACTGGTTACGAATAGATATTAAACATAGAAGAAAAAGAGATAATAAAAAAAGAATACAGCCTTCTTGCAAACAATCACTGAGGAATAAATTATAAGCAGAACTTAAATCCCAGCTCATATCAGTAATCCATATAGAATTAGATAATATCTAAATTTCTTTTCTAAGTAACATTTTACCAGATGATGTGGTTTTCTCAACATCTGCAACAGGCCGAGCTCCCTGGCACACACAACAGAATCATCATAATAAGAATAATCAGATAATCTGAATAAATTCAATCACACAAAAGCAGTGATTGAAACCAAACAAGAGATGTAATGTACAGCAAGTTGTTCGACAAAATGCAGTGCCAATGGACGCAAGCAATAAACAACTTCACTACCTGCTCAGGGACAATTCCATTTACTGATCTACCAAGAATAGCACGAGATTTAAGACTTCTTTCAGATGTTGGTGCCTTTTCCAGATCCACATCCTAACAGACAAAATGCACCCAATTTAGATTTGTAGTAGGAAGAAGATGAAGCAATTCAAACAGCAGGTGCAGCTGCAGCATTTACAAAACTTACAGTTATCAACAGCACCTTATACACATACCTTTGGCCTAGGAATGGGTGCAGCTACCCTACTGGACTTGATCTGATGCAATGCTTCTTCGACAGCTTTACTTCCACCAATAAATTTTGGATGTGAAGTGTTTATATAGTCCATCTAGAATGCAGAATTAGATAAATTGCAGTGGTATACAGATTGTGATCATTCTAGAAAAATATGGAAATGTGCATTTACAAATTCATTAACATTGAGAATTTTAAGATTTAGAAACACATGTACATAGGATGAGTTCAAATATTTAGATGCATGGTCACAACCCTGACACAGCAAACACAGTTAAAACTAGGCAATTAAGCCAACAACTCTGGCATGCAAATGACCATGCACATTCGAATTCCAAACACATACGAGGAAACAAGCATCAAAAGGATAAACACCATCAATCAGCCCCAAGTTTACACATGTAGGAAGAGACAACAACCCTAATAATTGTCAGGAAAGGCCAATCACTGCATATAAGATATTTTTAGTGATCTTAACAGACAAGAAAATAATATTTAGGTTCTAATGCCAATCCATGTGTGATAGGTTCTAAGACACATCTCATTTGTTGCAGGTGCAATCATTAAAATTTTGAAATGTCTGCCGGACATGCATTTGAACTACACTTAAAAAGGCAATAACTAGCAGGCAGTCAGCAACTAAGATGAGAATAAACACAGAAGAAATAATATGAAAGATGTCACAATTAAGAAATCTAGGAGCATCCCGTCGACATCTATAAAACTTCAGTGAATCTTACTATGAGAAGATTCAAGAAAGTCAATCTTTCAAGAACAAAATTGGAAGCCTGGAAAGATCAGTATTAGGTACTAGCAATAAAATTAAGGCATTGGAAATGCTATAATGGTCATGCAGAACTTCTGCAATTGACCATAATTTGTTAGAATAAGGAATTGTAAATTGACTCATCAGAATGCATATCAAACTTCTAAGAAATTATTTTTCAGATCTGTTACTATTCTAACAAGGATCCACAGAGTAGATCCCAAAATTTGTTTTGTCAAGACCTTGTATCTTAATCTTGCTCAAGCAATATGCATCAGGAGCCAGCTGGAATAGATTTGAAAACCACAAATTTTTTTTTTTTAAACCCCAAATTCAGCATACCTCCATTTCAATAATGTGCCCAATCATTGTCTCTGAGGGTTCAAGGCCTTCTCGCAAAAAGTTCCCTATAACCTCATCCATGCGCTTTCTCAGAACAGGAAACCGCTGTAGTTCATTAACCATACAGCGATGGATGAAAAGTTTGCACCTTTGTGATTATACCAATGGTTCGATAACCTGCCAACGGAAATTATCATGCATAAGTAACAGAGTTATATAATGATCCAAATCCTGCTATAATAAGTATTCAGCTTATTCAGTTTAGAAATCAAAAATGTTTAATTTTTCCAACACAAACACAAATACAGTTTCAATTTAAAACTTTGTATATATTATTCTTCATTAAGCTAATAATATGTTAACTATAGCTCAATGAGGGAAAAACATCTAAAATGCAGATATCAAAATCTACAACCAAAGTTAGAATTCGAAAATAACTTCATAATTAAAACAATAAACGATGGGGGAAAAAATTAAAAATTAAAAATCATACTAATGGAGAATTCTAAGAAAATAAAAAGACCTTCGCTAATGAGATTAATTAAAGTTTGACAGTATGATGGTATACTTGATATACTCGATATACTCAGAGGAGCCAACATGAGAAGAAGCAGTAGCACAAAAAGAAATTGACAATATCAAAAAACAATAAATTTATGTTTCTATACTGAACACAAAACTAATTAGGCAAATAGAAATCAAGTTGATTACTCGGTTCCTTATGCAGTATTGCTGATGTGTCCAGAAGATTGAGGTCTTCAGTTATGCAACAACCCTCCAATCCAAATTACCTGCTTCAAATAATTAAAAAGAGTTTCAAATTTAATGTTATCCCGTTACCTTTCTAATATAGATTTTACTTAGGTATGCTACACTTGGTTGGCGTAAAACAAAAGAAAAATTTATAATAACAAAAGAAAGGTAACGGGATAACATGAAAAAGAAAAAAATCAATTAACAGAATTTCAAAATCAATTAACTGAAAAAGATTCAAATCCTAACAATTAACAGAATAAAAATTTAAAGCCATGGTTGTCTAACTTGACCATACAAATCCTAACTATTAACACATTCATTCATCAAATTGTAGGTATGATTTTTTTTATTTCATCATTAAAACATGACACATGACACATGACCAAAAAAATAAAAATGAAAGGTATTTTTATTGTGTTCAATCATATACCTACAAATCATACCTATAGCAAGCATGATGGATGATAATTTCCTACAAATCAAAATAGTTTATGGATGAAATCACAGCCACTCCAACCACAGAGGATATCAATCATATACCTACAAATCAACAATTTTATGGGAAGAAGAATACCATGGTTGCAATAAGAGCAATGAATTTCTAGTTGAAAGTAAAAATCAAACACATAAGAATGCCATGTAATCCTCTTTATCATTAAATGTTGTTTCATATTTGTGTGGGTGTGTTTTGAGTTATTGACTCCTAATATTATTGTTTCATACAAATTTAACTAAACCCATCAAATCCATTTCAAATTATTAGAAATCAAAACCCATCAAACCCATTTCAGAAATCACAACCACTCTAACCACAACAATTAAAATAGTTTACACCCAATTAAAGTTAGAGACTTACAGTTTCACCATCTCTCTGCGTTTACTTTGGGAAGACAAATTATTAGAAATTAGAAATCAAATTATTAGAAATCAATTTAACTTCGAATTTCTGCGAATTAAACCCATCAAATCCATTTCAAATTTCAGAAATCAAAGCCCATCAAACCTATTTCAAAAATCACAACGTACTCAATTTTCAAACAGATATAAAATGCATGACACAATGTCAACCAATAGCTAAAGGATCAACTATGGAATAAGTACAGAGCTAAGCACAAATTGCAACTTATTGTTTTGTAAAAATATATGGGAGAAAGAAAAAAATATTACACAGTTGCAGCAACTGGATTCCTTGGCAATCACATAACTAAGCCAATTAAGTATTACCTAACGGGTCAATTCAAAAACTCATCTACAAAAAATAAATGCACAAATAGATAAATAAATAAATAAACTTTTAAAGGATATTAGACCTCGTTTGGAATACGTTATTTTAATAATTTTTAATTTTTTTTTTAAAATATAAGGTAAACAAATTAATATATTTTGAATAACTTTTTTATTTTTTATGAAAAATTGTACAAAATAGAGAGAAATTTTTGTCTTTTTATTTTTTGCTATAGGTCATTTACTTTTATTTTTATTTTTTTTTTTGATTTTTTAAATTTTAAGCTAAAATATTGAGAGCTAAGACAATGAAATTCTCATTTTCTAGTCAATTACCATGAAATCAAGAAAATACCCAGATCCAGACCCATAAAACACTATCTGATCATGTAAACTCAATTCAGAATTAAAGGAAAAATGAATAACTCCATAGAATTGTTCAAATCTCTAGTTACAGAAGCGAATTTAAATGCCGAAGAATGAAAATCAAACCTAGAAATGAACGAATCCAGTTGATCTTGAACCACAAAATATCTATAAAATTCAATAAAATATCTATATATGTACATACGATCTCCCTCTCTGTATTAGTGTGTGTGTAGTAGATTAAATCATGCTGCATACTTCTAAGCATATCTTCACACAAACTCACAAGGTACTATTGTTGACTTCGTCATTGACTTGTTACATTTAAAAACAAACACAGGTCTTAATCTCTGCAATTTCCAAATCAAAGAATATGCAGAGAAATCTCATTGCTATATTTTCTTTCTGTTAACAGGCTATTTACAATCTCAATTATGCATGATTATAGATTTTTTCTTTATATAGTGAAAAATTGAACAAACAAAACAATACCAACAACACCACCATCAATCCAAATCATCAATCGACTAAAAACACAACAATTAGTTACCTTACCCGTATTTTCTCTACCACATTTGCCTTGTCGCTCTTCACCATCGATAGTTACATCTGTTTCATGAATCTTCTTCTCCAACACACGTTCCTTTTTCTTTGAATCCTTATCTTTTCGCCCAAAATCTTTTTCAGACTTCCGCTTCGACTCAACTTTGCTGCTACTCTTACTCTCCTCTTTCTCTCCCACTAAACCCACACTCTCCTCTTTCTTCTCACTACCACTACTAGGGAAAGCACGATTTCTACTACTTTTACTCTTTGAATCAACCAAAGCTTTCGACTTTGAAGTCTTATCCCCATCGATCCTTGAACTTTCCACTTTCATCTCATCCCCACAACTATTCCACCTATCCAAATCGACCTTCTCTTTTCGACGTTTTGAACCGACATAATCTTCCGAAGCATCACCATTAGCGTGACCAGACAGATCTTTACGCTTCTCGCTCGAGACCGAATCCCTACAAACCGTACCTGAACCTTTCTCTTTGCCATTCCGTTCCTTCATCTTCACATCCGATTCCACTTCCGAGTGCTCTCGAGCGTCTCTAGAATTGTGTTTGCTCTGTTTGTGAGATTTGTGGCGTGAACTCCGCGTCATAACTGTGAAATAGCAGGAATAGAATGAACCAAAAAACGATAATTCAAAACCCTCATTACCGAGTCCCCGCGGACCAAGTTCACGGCGGTCTCCAATTCAGTTGATGTAAGGCGGGACCCGATTCGCCCCATAATCAATTAGAATCAATCGCCGCCGCCGGCGAAGTAGTTCCCGACCTGCACTAAGCGAATTAGAGTCCGCCGCAACATCACCTATACATACACACACATATATAAATATGTAGAGAGAGAAAGAGATCTAATGTTTGCATGTTGTAATGCGAAGGAGAGAGTGAGAGAGAACCCTATCAGTTTCACCATCTCTCTGCATTTGCTTTGGGAAGACATGGTGACGGCAGAGGACGATCTAAGATCTGGGAGGGAGATGAGAAGAAGAATGGTTGTCGGTGGAGATCAGAGGCGGCGCAACGGTGGAAGTGGAGCTGCAGTGGAGAGGAGGGAGAGGAAGAGAGAGAGAGCTCTTGAGACCTGAGAAGTTGGAGAGAGAGAGAGAGAGAGAGAGAGAGAGAGAGAGTGCAAATAATGTTTGGTGCAGGAGACAGGATTGTTTTGGGCGGGACTTTGAAAATATTACAAAGCATCTCAGCCATTCATGCTTAAAAACAACTCATCTCAGCCGTTAAATTGAAATATATCTCTAATACATTTTCACACAAATTCAAAAACTCTTCTCCCTTATTATATAGACTAACGTATGCCCGTGCCTGAAGGCACGGCGTAAATAATGTTCGGTGTAAATAATGTCAGGTGAACAACATTGTAACAATAATGTTCCCTAGGAAGAAAATTAAATAAATATAGAAGAAACACTTTTAAGAGCTCAAGATAACTTCACTATGCGAATTACCATCTTCCATCCTTATCCATGATTTGAGAGAGAAGGGCTGCGAAGTGATCTCCAAAATTCTAGCTCCCCTAGGCCAGTTTCCATATCCACCGTACCCGGTGTGCCTAGCATAACACAGCCTTAGTTTCTTGTAAGGGCAGCACCAATCTAATCCATGGTTGTGACCTGCAAACACTGCCTGCCACCATGCAAAAGAATACAACAAACACATTAGACTCTACCCATCAGAGCACAACCACCCATTTTTCAAGAAACTAACCAAACACACAGTGTACAGCTTGGAAACAATTTCTGCTCCCAAAAATGTTTTCATCATTAGTATAAAATGTGCAAGCTCAAAATTCATTCTTTACATTGCAAACATAGGCCATTCTAGGATTTCAAATTCAATATTTTAACCCGTTTGCTTCTACAAACACAAAATACCAGTTTGGCACATGAGAATAGAATTTGGGAAGCATGACTTGACAGTCCATCATTTCATATGAATGATTGTATATAATTCTGTGTTCTCACCTTGACAGACGGCCTGCCTTCAAGAAGTTTCATAATGCCCATTTCAGCTTGTTGAGGAGCAATACTCTCTTTGTTAATGGAACCCACACACGACGACATAAACAGAAACATTGGAGCCACCTTCTCATAGGCTTTACTTGGTATATGCCAGAAGATTATCTCGAGCACCCTACACAATACGACTCCTTTTGGTTGCTAAGAAAGTGGATAAAAGAAAATCTAGAATCTTCACATTTGCCATTGTATGTTTTGTGTAGAAACCAAAAACTCAATTCAATGGACCTTTAAAATAAGTACTCAATGTCACCCGAGTCATTTTTCAATTTCTTTTGTACCAGACAAAGGCAGATATAAGATTCTAAATTTTCTATTCCTCCATTTTCTAGGCAATCAATAGCATAAATGAAAGATCATTTAGAATAAAAACACATTATTATAGAACAAAGTAATAAGATGTAATCATTAGAGAAAAATTAGGAGGGCATGAGGATTCTTATTTCTTTCCCCTACCTTGAATCAAGGTTAAGCTCATGGGATTTTCTCTGGAACCAGTCTGCTTGACTTCTTGATACAACTTCGAGATAGGTACCACCACCGGAATCAATAAAGTACAAGAATGCCACTGGTGATTTAGAATCATTTGATGATGAGAGTTGAAGAACATAGTTGGATGGCATGGATAAAAAAAGGGCGTACCCAGTGCATGAAGCTCCCGCTTAAGCGGGGTCAGAGAAAGGGTTGGTGCACGCAGGGCGTACCCAATGCCCCACAAGCGGAGAGGTTTTTTCCGCCACGCGACCTGTGACCACCAAGTCACCAAGGGGTAGCTTTACCGCTATGCCAAGCACGCATGGATGAATAAAATAAATAAATACAAATTTATATTTATAGAAAAAAAAAAGGAGGAAAGAGGAAAGAAGTAAATGGCGGTACTAACAGGCCGATCAACCTTGTCTGCAGAGAACCCAAAATCAGGACTTTGTGAAAGAAATAGACAAAAAACATAACAAATTCAGTCAATCAAGATTATTTAATTAAGATGATAATTCTGATTTCACCTCTATTATTGTTTTCTTTTTTTGTATCAAGTGTTTGGGACACCTGAAAGGGTGTGTTGGTTTCATTATTTGTGTAAAAAAATCGATCAAACTGAAGTCAAGTCAAGCTTAATAAATAGAGCTTAAGCTTTGGCTCTTGAAGTATTTGAGAAACTCCATGTAGGAGAGAACCCAGAAAGGTAAATTATCAATTCCCGGATCAAACACTACAGTAGATTCCAAAAAAAAAAAAAACCTTTGTGCCTTATTATATAGATTTTTTATCTAATTTTTTATGTGATTTGTTTCTCATTCGGGTTTGATTGTGTGATTTATATGATTTATGTGATTTATATTATGTGAATTTTATGCTATGTGAACCTACTAGTGTATGCCCGTGCCTAAAGGCATGGTGTAAATAATATTGTGATTAAAATATAATTGTAATTTATACGTATCATGTTAAAATTTGTGGATTCTAACATTTTTTTATTCTTCTTAAAGAATTTTCAACAATTTTACTTGTACAACACACTCTATAGAACTTAATTAAAATAACAATTCCCCCTAGCCTTAATGCAAATCAAAATAGTAAAATGTAAAGTAAAAAAAAATAAAAATTTATAACTCGTGCCTAAAGGCACTCTCAACAATTTTTTTGGTACCTCACACTCTACAAAACTCAATTAAAATGAATTAATTCAGAATGAAAACAATTTCATTACACTACAGAACTCAATTAAAATAAACCAATTCAGAATGACAACAATTTCACTGCATAGAACTCAATTATAACAAATCAATTCAAGATGACAAACTTCATGCATAAGAGGAATGGTGAATAAACATTTTGGTACAAAAGAATAATCATTATAGCTTAGTAAAAAACAAAAAAACTAATCATCCAATTAAGAATGAGAGACCATTCATTAACACACATAGAAAAAAACAACACAACCACAACATTTCTAATGCTGATCAGTCACCTGTAACAAATCACTCCAACACTTGAATTCGACTTTAAAAGATTAGCTAAAAGAAATCATAACAGGAAAACTCATTCAAAATATTTATGAGAAACAAAAAAATCAATAATTATGAATTAAGAGAAATTGAACATAAAAAAATTTCTAACTTAACTCTTCTTGATAAAAGCACCAGTATCTTCCCCAATTTACCCGCAATTATCAAACTAAATAACAGCAATTATCACATTCATAAGTATGTGATCAAAATACATGATTCCTTAGAAGGCTAACCCCCCCCTCCCCGTTTAAAAAAAATAACCATTAAAAAAATGTAACACATAAGAAAATCCAAACAATCGAAACTGACTGTTGCCGACAAAAGCTAAGAGGCAAAACAAACTATTGTGTTAAAACTAAAAAAACAGGATACCTTGTCAAGGTTCCTCACCTTCATAAGTATGAAAGTGTATGGTGTTAGCATATAATAGATTAATCACCGAAAGTAGCATTACAGTAGTGGTTGTATTATTTTATGCCCTCAGGGCCCTTCTTGTCTCTCTGTTGTAACCCTAATTTCATCTATAAAATGAGGGATGATTTTATATCATACCTAAGCTGATTATTCACGCTTCATGGTATCAGAGCCTCTAGGGTTCGAAATTACCTCTGCTTCATCTTCCTCAGCCTTCGTTGCCCTTCCTCAGTCGCCATCGTCTTAGGGTAGACCTTCTCCAGCCTTCGTCTACCTCCTCCAGCCTTCGTCGCAGCTCTGTCATCTTCCTCCAGCCTCCGTCGAGCCCTCGTCTGCCTCTTCAGTCTTCGTCGGAGCTCCTTCCGCCTCCGTCGAGCCTTCGTCTGCCTCGTCAGTCTTCGCCGGAGCTCCTCCAGCATCGGTCGCGCCTTCGTCAGCCCTCGTCGCACTCTCTCATCTCGGTTGGTACCCCTCGTCCTCTATACACAGTCGTAATACATATATATCTAATTTACCTCAACAGATTCTGTATAATACATATATATATATATAAATGAATACCTATATATATATAAATGAATGAATACCTAAAAGATTAAATATCTTTATTAAAAAAAACAAAAAACAAAAAACAAAAACAAAACAAAAAACAAAAAAAAAAAAAAAAAAACAAAAAAAAAAAACAACTTTATGGTTTCTTAAATTTGTTATGCCTTCATAGTGGTCATTGTGCCACCATCTTCCGGGTTTGTGATTGTCACTAGTTTTGTTGAGGGTTCTGTAGTATCGTATCCATGGAAGATTCCACCAGTGTGTCCCCTACTTCTCAAACACCGAGGAGCGAGAATCTTATCATACCTACTACCATGACTGAGAACCTCAACCCTAGTGTAAAAATCACCACCTCTCTATTTAATGGTCAGAACTACCTCGCATGGTCTCAAAGTTTGACCCTATTTTTGAAGAGTAGAGGGAAGATGGGGTATGTTGATGGCAGGATACAGGCACCTAGTACCACTGATTCGGGTTATGCCCAATGGGAGATTACCAACTCTTTGATTATGGGTTGGCTTATTCATTCGATGGTTCCTGAACTTGGTGAGAGCTACTTGTCTATGGAGTCTGCCCAGGATGTTTGGGATACTGTGGCTACCACCTATTCCCGCAAAGGAAATTTCTCACAGGCCTTTGAGTTGCGCCGCTCTATTGAGAGCTCACTTCAGGGGGAGCAGACTGTCCTACAATATTTCACATTCCTCACTAACGGCTGGAAACGCCTTGACCACCTGGAAGACTATAAGCCCGTTTGCCCTGCGGATTCTGTCGGGTACAAGAAGTTCCTCACACGAGAACGGGTCTTTAAATTTCTGGCCGGCCTAAACGTGGAGTATGATCTAGTTAGGGGTCGAGTTCTAGGTATGGACACTCTTCCTTCACTTCAGGAGGCATTTGCCTATGTACAGAATGAGGAGAGTCGCCGGTCTGTTATGATGTCCCCTGTCTCTACTGACCGCTCAGCATTACTGTCTACTCCTCGAGATGGCCTCATCCTGACTCCCATCCCTCCGTCTGCTGCTAAGGAGTCTGTATTCTGTGATTACTGCAAAAAGCCGCGACACACCCGTGAGACGTGTTGGAAGCTTCATGGGACTCCATCCGGGGGTCGAGGTGATCGGTCTGGTACTCGAGGCGGTCGGTCAGGCCACTCAAGAGGACGTGGTTCCAATTCCCGGGCTCATCAGACTAGTGCCGTTGATCCACTTGATTCTAATTCTGTTTCTGTTGGCCCAACTTCTGATACTGAGCTGGAGGATGCTTTGCGCCAATTGTTGGACCGTCGGTCTTCTTCTGCTCTCAGTGCAGCTTCTCCATCCTTTGCCCGCTCAGGTAACTTAGCCTCTTCTCCTTGTGCTTTCCTGTGTCATAAGTCTTTGCCTTGGATCATTGATTCTGGTGCCTCAGATCATATGTCTGGCTCCTCTGATCTTTTCTCTGTCTATAAGCCCTCTTCAGGTCAAGACAAAGTTAGGATTGCCGATGGACTGTTTCTTCCATTTCTGGAAAAGGTTTAGTCCACGTCACTCCTACCATACATCTGTCTTCTGTTCTCCATGTTCCCAATTTTTTTGTTAATCTGTTATCCTTGAGTCGTCTCACCCAGGATTTGAATTGTAGTGTGACGTTTTTTCCTGATCATTGTCTTTTTCAGGACCTTATCACGAGGAAGACGATTGGCAGTGGTAGTGCAGAAAATGGTCTCTACTTTCTAGATCAACCGGACAAACATGCTTATCCTTCCACCATATCTTCTACTACCCCCGCTGATTTATGGCTGTGGCATCGACGTCTTGGGCATCCTTCTTTCCATTTACTTAAGCATTTATTTCCTTCTAGTTTTGCCAATCATCATGTGTCTGACTTTCTTTGTGAGTCTTGTCAACTCAGAAAACAACACAGAGCTTCTTTTGCTCCCAGTTTGAATAAAAGTTTAGTTCCTTTTTCCTTAATACATTCTGATGTTTGGGGTCCCTCTCGTGTCATGTCTGTGAAAGGTCATCGATGGTTTGTTACATTTATTGATGATTTTTCTCGTACTACTTGGGTGTATCTCATGAAAGATAAGAGTGAAGTTTTCTCTGTGTTTCGCACTTTTCATAAAATGATTTGTACTCAGTTTGGGGCCACTGTCAAACTCTTTCATTCTGATAATGGCGGGGAATACATTGATTCTGGGTTAGGACAATATTTCTCTACTCATGGCATTATCCATTAGACCTCTTGCACCAATACCCCTCAACAAAATGGGGTGGCGGAACGCAAGAATCGGCATCTTCTTGACATGGCTCGGTGTATGTGTTTTTCTATGAATGTGCCTCGGCCCTATTGGGGCGAAGCTGTTCTCACCGCTGCCCATCTTATTAATCGTCTCCCTACCCAGGTCTTGCAAAAACAGGCTCCTCTTCACGTCCTCCTCGGTTCTCAGTCCTTGTTTTCTATTCCCCCCAAAATTTTTGGTTGTGTCTGTTTTGTTCATAATCACTCTCCCTCTCGTGATAAGTTGGACCCTCGCTCCCTCAAGTGTGTTTTCCTTGGTTACTCTCCTACTCAAAAAGGGTATAAATGTTACCACCCTTCTTCTCGCAAGTGGTTTGTATCCATGGATGTTACTTTCTTTGAGTCCCAGTCCTATTTTTTGTCCTCTCCGGTATCACTGTCCTCATTTCCGGGGGAGCCTTGGTGTGAAGTGAGTCCTGTGCTTCCTGTGCTCCCTATGGTGGAACCAGTTGTTCTTGCACCACCCTCTTCTACTGGGACTATAGAACCTGCTGCCACCAAGGATAAGGTCGAGCATGTTTATGTCCGGGACATAGACAGACAACACTGGATACAAGGGACCACTTCTGCTACTCCACTGCCATCTCCTGCTTCTGATGAGAGTCCAGGTAACTTTGAATCTCTTGAATCCATTGATCTTGATGTTCCTATTGCCAAGAGAAAGGGTGTGAGATCTTGTACTCAACATCCTATCTCACAGTTTGTGTCATACTCTCATTTGTCATCCTCATATAGAGCGTTTGTGTCCAATATTTCCTCTGTTAGCATTCCTAACCATTTTCAGGATGCTCTTGCTACCTCTGAGTGGAAACTAGCCATGATTGAGGAAATGAAAGCACTTAGGAAGAATGACACTTGGGAATTGACTGAGTTACCTACGGGCAAACGACCTGTGGGATGTAAATGGGTATACACTGTGAAACACAAAGCAGATGGGTCTATTGAGCGTTACAAGGCAAGACTTGTGGCAAAAGGGTTTACTCAGACATATGGCATCGATTATCAGGAGACCTTCGCACCCGTGGCTAAGATGAATTCAGTCAGAGTACTTCTCTCTCTAGCAGCTAATCTTGATTGGCCGCTTTATCAGTTTGATGTCAAGAATGCCTTTCTTCATGGTGATCTCGAAGAAGAGGTATATATGGACATTCCTTCTGGTTTTGAGAATCATCAGACAGAAGGCAAAGTATGCAAGCTTCGAAAGTCATTATATGGTCTCAAACAGTCTCCAAGGGCTTGGTTTGAAAGATTCACTCAGGCTATGTTTAAATATGGCTTCAAACAAAGTCAGGCAGATCACACATTGTTTGTGAAACATTCCTCACGTGGTAAGACTACAGCACTTATTGTTTATGTGGATGACATAGTTCTTACAGGCAATGATAGTGAGGAAATACCTCTGTTGAATAAATATTTAGCAAATGAGTTTGAAATCAAAGACTTGGGAAGCTTGAAGTATTTTCTGGGAATTGAAGTTGCTCGCTCTAAGGATGGGATATTTATCTCACAGAGAAAATATGTGCTTGACCTGTTGAAGGAAACTGGGATGCTTGGCTGCAAGGCATGTGCCACTCCACTGGAACCTAATCAGAAATTGGGGGATGATGAAGGAGGAGAAGTTGTTGATAGGGGGAGCTATCAGCGATTAGTGGGAAAACTCATTTACCTATCTCACTCTCGTCCTGATATTGCTGTTGCTGTCAGTGTGGTCAGTCAGTTTATGCATGCTCCTCATCAGATTCACCTTGAGGCTGTCATGAGAATCTTGAGGTACTTGAAGTCTGCCCCTGGTAAGGGTCTTTATTTTTCAAAGTATGATCATCTTCGTGTAGAAGCCTATACAGATGCTGACTGGGCTGGATCAGTAACTGATAGGAGATCGACTTCAGGGTATTGCACATTTGTTGGAGGCAACCTAGTTACTTGGAGGAGTAAGAAACAGAATGTGGTTGCCAAGTCAAGCGCAGAAGCTGAGTTTAGAGCTATGGCACAAGGTGTGTGTGAGCTTTTATGGATCAAGTTATTGTTGAGTGATCTAGGTATCGATCAGAAGGATTCCATGCGGTTATACTGTGATAATAAGGCCGCCATCAACATCGCTCACAATCCAGTTCAACATGACAGGACAAACCATGTTGAGATTGATCGCCACTTCATTAAGGAGAAACTCACTAGTGGTACCATTTGTACTCCTTTTGTCCAGTCTGGTGAACAACTTGCTGACATTCTCACCAAGGGGGTTGGGAATAAACCATTTCATGACATATTAGGCAAGCTGGGCATGAGAGATATCTTCGCACCAGCTTGAGGGGGAGTGTTAGCATATAATAGATTAATCACCGAAAGTAGCATTACAGTAGTGGTTGTATTATTTTATGCCCTCAGGGCCTTCTTGTCTCTCTGTTGTAACCCTAATTTCATCTATAAAATGAGGGGAAAGTCTACAATGTACACCTTATAAAAGGTCATATGATATGCACTTATTGTATGGTCCATATCGTGCCACATCGTAAAAAATGACCTGCTAAACCGGTCATGTAACAGGTTACAGAAAGAATCATAACTTTTTTTCAAATATCATAACAATATTACAATGAATCATAACAATGTCATAATAGTCACCAAAGTGTCATAACAAAGACACTATAAATCATAACAATATAATGACAACTCATAACAAATACAGTTATTTCTAATCAATTATCATAACATTTGAATCATAACATTTTTTATTATGATTCACCATGACAAATCATAACTTTTGGTAGTAAAATCATAACTTTTATTAAAATGAATCATAACCACAACTTTTTTCTCCACAATCATAATAAGATTAACAAATGTCGTAACTTTTATTAATGAATCATAACCACAATACACTACAAGAATTTTCACTTTTGGCGACTAAATTTTCAGTCACCAAAAATTAATTTTTAGTCGCCGTAGGGTTTTAGCAACTAAATTATTTGGTCGCAATAGTCGTCATCAAAGAATTGTCGGTAAAAGTAATTAGCGACTAAAATTATTTCAGTCTTCCATTTGAATTCACCTACACACTAAATGTAAACAGGATTTCGCATTCAAGAATCAATCATGCATGCTTTCTTCGGATGCTTTTGCAAAAGTTAAAAAGAATTCTGGTTTAATGATCATATGGGTTGTCTTTTTTCTTTGGTAAGCAAAAAATTGGCTGATTCAAGCAAAAAATGTTTTCAAATCTAATGAGACAAACTAAACACCATCGGATCTAATGAGCCCTTTTTAAATGCAGTTTAAAAAGGGCAAACTATGACAGTGGTGTAGAATGGTGTAAGGGAAGAGAGAGTAAACACTCATAATGTTATTAATGAAACTGTGAATAATTTTATACAAAGCCTATGGACCACGAAGCCTTTGGTCTGCACAATAGATTCAAGGGATTCACCCTAGGTTTCCAAAGCGAACAACGGGCCTCCAACCAATTAAGGGTTGCACCACGACAAAGGTCTTTGTCTTTGGAATCCCAGTTTTGGCCCCTGGCATGGTATTACCGAGGTCAAGGCTCATTCCAGTTAACAGAGCCTAAAGAGCAAAACATTTCTGCCAAAAAGACTATCTTTAATCCAATGAATCATCATCTTCCTTTTTCTATTCAATTGCCAAAGCACACCTCCAACCTAGGAAAGTATCATTTCAAAACTACAAATCCTTCCAAAGACACAGGCACGATAAAATTCAAGCAAGATGGAACGGTAACTTTTCGTGATCATCAAGCATGCAACATTTATGCAGCCAAGGCAACTATATACTAAAACACAAAACAAGTTGATGAAGGTCTGAAAAGTGCTTTAAATATACAGTGTAGGCCATTATATTAATACTGGAATAATTAACGTTTACACAGAACTTAATTTTGTACTTTCATACAAAGCTAACTGTGGTGTGGTACTAAGAACCTAACCCACAAGTAATATGATACACAACTAGAAATGATTAGCTATGAATTGAACCAGATTCATTGTATCAGTAGATTTACTAACAAATGGTACGTTGCTTAGGAGGTCATTTTGTACTATTGGTTTGACAAGTTTCGAGATTCAGACTTGGAGTCACCAGTGCGTTTTGAGTAAAAAGATCCTGCAGCAGGAACGTCATGTGAAGAAACCGTCGTCGAAAGAGGCTGGAAATTTGAGTTCCCAACAAACCAGTATAGAGCCCATTTCAGATTACAGAGCGTGTACTTAAGAGCTTTAGTCCAATTCTCCTGCTTGTTGAAGCTCTGCGTTATAGAGTAGTTTTCCACTCGATCATTCTCAATCCTGCAAAAAACAGAGTGAGAAAAATATATATAAATTTAGAGTTCTGACTTTTCGTACACGTCCACAACTGTATGTGTGATTCTTCCATTAAGCATGCGAAAGATACAGGAACTGATTCACAAATTTAGCCAAATACACATGCAAAGCTCTAAATTGCTTTTTCAAGTACCCAGAATGACTTACTTATAAGGCAGCTTGAAACATTTCTCGGCTGGTATGTTGTTTTCTTTATCCTTGGAATTTGCAAACTCTGCAAACTCCTTAAGACAAGTCAAGAACAATGTCATGGCTTTGTCATAGCGAGTGCTCCAAAACAAGTTCACGGGACCAAACCTGAGAAAACTTGTATCAGGTTGAAAATTCAATAGGGAAAAACAAAGATAAGAGAAGTGAAGAAGACAAATTGACCAAATATCAAATTTGGGTGTGAAGCATACATAAAATGCTTGAATGGTTAGTTTCCAACTAGGAAGCACTGGTGGGTGTGAAACATACACAAAATGCTTGAATGGTTAGTTTCCAACTAGGAAGCACTGGTGCGGGTGCTGGTGCGGGTGCGGGTATGGATATGTTATAGTACGCCAATAAGGCGAAACCTAAAAAACAAAAAGGATATGGGCACAACCAGGGAACACCCATAAAAAATATATATTTTTATAATTTGTAGTAGTGCATATTTAACATAAAAATTCAATAGGGAAAAAGAAAATCAAGAGAAGTGAAGAGGATAAATTGGCCAAATATCAAATTCGGGTGCCAAACATACATAAAAAGTATGCTTGAATGGTTAGTTTCCAACTAGGAAGCACGGGGTGCAAGTATGAATGTCAGTATGGATATGTTACAGGTATGGCAATACAGCAAAACCTAAAAAACAAAAAGGTACAAGTACGGCCAGGTACACCCATAAAATATATATATTTATAATTTGTAGTAGTGCATGATATATAATAATTAGAGAAGGAGCAATGACAAATAATTTTATTAAAAAATTTGGCCCCAGATAGGGGTAAATAGTGAAGCACAATCCATGCCTCAGTGTTGGGCTTGTAGGCTTTATAAAGTTGCGATACAAATTACAATTATCTAGGCAGGCTACTTGAGAAAATTCTTAGCAAGTCCATCAAACAGTGGATCAAAACAACCCTTCATATGCACCATGTACTGCAAGGTACTAGTACTTTATTCAAATCTAAGCTGCATCTACTTTGAAAGTCTGAATCAATTCAAATAGGCCAATGCAGAATCAGTACTCTGATAAAGGCTAGAGTAGCTTTGTGGGTTTCCTCATCTTTGAAGGGGTTTCATTATTCGGTGCATGATGTCATATATAATCTGTGTCAAGTCTGCCACTGTGTGTAGTTAATTGCTGTATTATTGAAGCTCTGTGGGTTGAGTTTGTTTCTCTGCTGAAATGATGTTTGCATAAGTTCTGGTATGCCATGTTCTGTGCTAATTCTGATCTGTTTTGAGATGGATTTGTGTTCAATTGGATTCTGATCTGGTCGATTAAGCTGGTGTATTTAGATGGATTTGCTGTGTTGGTCTGAATCTGTTCTGTGATGGCCTTGGATCAGTGTGCTCATATTTCTAGTGCTGGTTCAGCTTGGTTCTGAACAGTTTTTGGTGTTGAGGTTTGGTGGTGGATTCTGATGTTGTGCTTAGTTTTGGTGGTGGATTCAGTTTAGCTTAGTTGGGTTGGTGCATGATGTTGTGCAAATTTGAAGCATAAATGCAGTGGTGTGTTAGCTGCTGGAAAATGTGCTGCTGTGGGTGAAATTTGTGGCTGCCTACTTTTGGAGAATTCTTTCAGGTTGGAGGCTTCCTTCAGATTAAGAACAGTAATGTGGAGGTGTTGGGACTACTTAGATGGTGCACACTTTGATTCCTTAATCAAAATCAGAGATGGGGTTCCAAATCAGTAATTGGGCTATTGTGGCTGTTTTGGCTGCTGCTTTGGTAGTGTTTGGACTGCAATGGTAGTTTGTGTTGCTGCTGCATACTGCTATCTGTTAGATGGGGGTTTAATCAGAGAGCTGGCTGCAGTGTGGTTAGAATTATTATGTGTGTCTTGCTGGGCTAATCTGATTTGTTCTGTGCTGCTGTTTTTGCTACTGACTTATGGCTGCTCACTCATGGCAACTTGGCTGCTCACTCACTCTGGTTTGGTGCTACTGACTTATGGCTACAGTCTATTTTGTTTGAAATACATATGCAATGAGTTTATCAGTCCATTGTGCTACCTATTTTTCTTTCCTTCAAACTAATTTAAATAAATACACATTAGAATTATGAAGAATGTCTTATATTTGGTTTTGGAAACTGTGGCAGGAGTAGCATTTGAATGTGAGTACCAACTACAAGAAATCCTTGGGTCAAATTTAAGTCACACCCATAACAAATTAAATATAATATGAGGCTACTTATCACGATCATTCAATTAGGGTGCTCCATTTGTTGATTAAGATATAATCAGATAATCATGATAGACGATCCATAATTATGATCCCATTGATTAATAATTATATCTTGTACCCAGAATTTCTATTGTATTGAACTTACCGAAGTTTGGGAAAAGTCAGAAGTCCTGGAAACATCTGATGTGAGGGAATAGTCCAAATTTTCACAGGACATTTCAGTTGATTGAAAACTAGGCGGTCCTGAAAAATCACTGACGTCTATAGCGGAATCTTGATTGGATGAAATCCCTTTGGAGCGAAACCAAAGATCAAGATTGCACATTGGATGTTGCAGTGAAGAAATCATTCTGCTAGTTGAATGTTGAGGCGAAGGCACAATGCTGTTCGAGGTCGAGAGCTTGTCACATGAAGTTCACTGCATCAAATCATTGTTCCTGTCAAATGACATTGTGTTGGAGCCTCCACTTTTCCAACTCCTGTAGCTATTACTTCTGTAATAGCAGGTAAATATCGAAAAATGAGAAACCAAAGTGTTCTAATATGGAAAGATTACTTAGGAACTTTGGTTTAAAATTTGGCCGATGGACTTTTTGTTTCAGTACTACAAACCATAATCTTGATTTTATTTATTTATTTATTTTTCTTTAAATTTCCTACTCTAAATGAAACGAGAAAACTAAAAAGGCATAACATTAGAGTCTGAATGACATACTTCTTTGTCTCGAGGCTGAGAAAGCAGAGGATTTAAAAGTTTCAAACCAAATATTACATTCCGTCAGTTGTTAGAAGCCCTGTTTTTCATGGGGAAGCTGTCCATGAGAGTGACACGGTTGTTCGGGGGCTGTTATGAATTTTCGCCCTCAGAAAGCTCTTTTTCGAGTAAGTTTAAGGCGTATTCGGCTCTAGCTCTGTATCTACGGGCCCGAATTATGTTCCGTCAGTTGTCACATGTCTTATTTGTCATAAGGAAGCTATTCGTGAGATTCACCCTGTTGTTCGGGGGCTGTTTTGAATTTTTGCCCTCGGAAAGCTCTTTCTTGAGTAAGTTTCAGGCGTATTCGGCTCTAACTCTGTATCTACGGGTCCAAATTATGTTCCGTCAGTTGTGACATGTCTTATTTGTCATAAGGAAGCTGTTCGTGAGATTCACCCTGTTGTTCGGGGCTGTTTTGAATTTTTGCCCCCAAAACGCCCTTTTCGACTAAATTTATGCCGTATTTGACTCTAACTTCCAACCTACGGGTCCGGATTACATTCCGTCAGTTGTTGCAAGTGTTATTTGTCATGGGGAAACTATCCGTGTGAGCCACATGGTGGTTCGGGGCTGTTTTCAATTTTCGCCCCCGTAACACCCTTTTTCGACTAAGTTTAGGGCGTATTCAGCTCTAACACCCAACCTACGGGTCCGAATTACATTCTGTCAGTTGTCAGAAGTCCTATTTGTCATGGGAAGCTATCCCTGAGAGTCACACGGTCATGCGGGGGCTGTTTTGAATTTTTGGCCCTGAAACGCCGTTTTTCGAGTAAGTTTAATGCGTATTCCACTCTAACTCCCAACCTACGGCTGTGGATTACATTCCATAAGTTGTCACAAGTCGTATTTGTCATTAGGAAACTGTCTGTGTGAGCCACATGATGATTAGGGTGCTGTTTTGAATTTTCGCCCCGAAACACCCTTTTTCAATTAAGTTTAGGATGTACTCTGCTCTAACACCTAACCTACGGGTATGGATTACATTCCTTCAGTTGTCACAAGTCGTATTTGTCATTGGGAAACTGTCCGTGTGAGCCAGACGGTGGTTCGGTGGCTATTTTGTATTTTCCCCCGAAACGCCCTTTTTCGACTAAGTTTAGGACGTATTCGGCTCTAACTCTCTATCTACGGGTCCGAATTACATTCCGTCAGTTGTCACAAGTCCTATTTATCATGGGGAAGCTATCCGTGAGAGTCACATGGTCGTTCGGAGGCTGTTTTGAATTTTATTTCCCGAAAAGCTCTTTTTCGAGTAAGTTTAAGACGTATTCGGCTTTAACTCTCTATGGTCACATAGTCGATTATGGAACAGTACATCTCTTGTGAGTTGCTTTTTACCCCGAAAAACAATCCTTGTTTTGACAAGTTGACATAACTCCTCCATATCAAAATGAGATGTATTACACATATAGTCATTCCTTTGCTTCCATATGGACCAAAGTACTGTGAGTAGAATGGCTCTCTACATTTTCTTATTAAATTTCTTCCATCTATACCCTGCCTGCCATTGTAGAACTCCCTCCACTAAGTTTGGCATTGACCATTGAACTCACCACCACTTTAACATTGCAGACCATAAACATCGTACAGGTTTACAACTCAAGAATAAGTGATGCACATCATCAGCCTAACCATTACATAAGACACAAGTAGTATTAGCATTAATATTTACAACCCCAATTTTTTGAAGTAATACCTTAGTTTTCACTCTCCATTTCCAATCAAACCAGCTTAGAAATTGAACTTCTGGATGACTAATGTTGTTCCAAATCAGCTTAGGAGGTAGCATGATTGGGCGTTGAGAATATTCACACCATTTACAAATTGAGTCAACACTGAATTCCCCTGAGGGTTCTCCTTTCCATCTTAATTTATCTTCAACACCTTCTCCAAGATGTGTTGCATCATTCAAAATAGTAATAAGCCTTGTTAATTCCTATTGTTTTGGGTTCAAGCTAGTAAACTTGTAAGAGACTCCATTTTATCTAAAGACACGAAGAACAATCTAGGGAACACATCTGTAAGCCTCTGATTTCCAATCCAAATATCCAACCAAAAGAGGCATCTCCTGTCATTTCCAGGTACTATTTCTGTAATTGTCACAAAAAAATTATGAAGATTTGGGTTGATCTTAGTAATTGGCACAACATTGAGCCAAATTATGGAGAATTTAGACTTCCCACCCAAAAATCATAAAAGCTTTGATTAATCACGTCCTTTGGTCCACTGAAACACAACTTTCATCATTGACTTAGACCACTATAATAGCATCGTTACCGCTACTAGTGTCATGTTATCTTCATGTCGAAAGGATGACGTCACCTATGAATCAGTTTGACACATTTATGACTCTAGCACGTACTGGTATTAGCCCTTGCTTATTATCTCATAGATGGTGACAACCTTTTTACCGGTACTCCGTTTTAAAAATAATAAATTGTATTTTCATTCGTAGATATATATTGTTTCTCACTGTACCCACCCTAATGACTACATTATTTGTCTTTTCTTACTTTGGTCCAATTGCTAACTTTTGAGGGAAACTTTGTAATTTTTAAAATTAACTTTCCTACCTTGATCACTTGGAGACCTTTGTTTTCACACTTCAAAATAGATGGTTCATGCTAGGCAGTAAATGGAAGGGTTCTATAATGGAGGGTTGCATGTTGAGGTGGTCTACAACAGAGGATTTGGTACAAATTTAGGTGAACTTGACCCATGGGGCATTTTCCGTCACAGAACTATAACATTTGTTACAATTTGGACCAAACTGAAAAGAATCTAATTAGTGTGTTCGGTTTCAGTTTTTTGAATTCACCTTTTTGAGAATTGAGTTCTTTGCTTTTTGTGTTTTTTTGTTTTTAGTGAATATTTTTGAAATTTTAAGTAATTTTTTTACTTTTTTAGATGCACCTTACTTAGATGTATCTAAATAGTAAAACGTTTGTGAAAAAATATTTTAAAAATTAAATATTTAAAAAATTAATAAATATGCAAAAATACAAGAAATGTATTGACTTTTCATTTTTTTTTTTTTTTGGTATCTAGTGTATTTTGTAAAGATTTTTTTCCACAAATATTATATTTTTTAAGTGTATTTATGTTAGGTGTGTCTACAATTTTTTTTTAAAAAATTCTTAAAATATTAAAAAAAGTCATTGCAAACATTAAAATACGAAAAATTGAAAAGTAGAATTTTATGAAAAATGTTTTCCAAAAACCAGAACCAAACAAGGTGAATAGTATGGAGAACAAAGTGAGAAATTGTGTATGTGTAATTAAGCATTTTAAAAAAAACAAATCATGCCCTAATCTGTGAAGAAATTATTTATGTAAGTAATGTCATAATAAATTATAATCATTATTTGAAAATAGACTAACACAATTTAATATGAAGATTTAATTATTTTATAACAGGTAAAAGAGGAATATCATTTTCCCCATCAAAGTATCACTCAAAAATTAACTTAACCTATGTTATTTTAATAATATTAATTTGTACACACAAATTATTTGATTTTGGATTAATTATGCATTCATTATCGGATCGATCTTTTTTTTTTTTTTTTTAATAAAATACAAATAGCGCATGACAAAATAAAGGGTTTTGTATTGAAATTGGATCCATGATGGCCCCCAGAAAGCCCAAACAACATGGTCCGGTCCATATTGTGAGCTGGAGGCAATCCACCTCCACTATAATAATCATATATTTTGTCCCTTAACTACAGATTTTGTATCAGTTTAGTCCAATTGATAACACTGTTAATGTTTTTAATAGAAAACTATTATTCAATTGGTTGTGAAAACTAGTTTTTGGTTAAACAATATTAATTTTAATAATATTGCTTTTTATACATATATTATTTGATTTTGAATTAATTTTTTGATCAATCTAATTATTTTTTTTTTGAATAAAATACACAAAACGCTGAACAAAATAAAGGGTTTTGTATTGAAAGAAGGCCCAAACAACACGGTCCGGTCCATATTGTGGGCTGAAATCAATCCACCTCCATTACAATCATCATATATTTTGTTTCAAAAAAAAAAAATTTTAAAACTTCCTAAAACTCAACCAATGCCTATTTGGGAACCCAAAAGCTCCCACCCAAATGGAACCCTTCAGATCAATTGCTATAACCCTTGTCCCTCACGTTTCTTTTCTCCCATTCTCTCTTTCTCAGCCTCCTATTCTCTTACAGCCGTGTACTCCTTCTGCTGGATACCACACAGTTGCTGCTGCCACACCATTACTAGCCAACACCTTCATGCTTTTGTTGAGACGTATGGTATGTTTTTGTTGATATTGTTTGAGTATAGGGTTTGCTGTTTTTTTTGGAGACTTAGTTGTTTTTGAAGAGTTAAATATCATGAAATACTCATGTCTTTGTTCATATTGCATATACAATACCCATTCGAATAAGAAAATTCTGAACTTGAAAATCTTCTACTATCCCTTTCTTAGTTTTCTCAATACTAGGTAGGTTAGAGTTTTAAATTTCTATGTCATTGATAAGTGAAAGGAATTTCAGATTGTGCAGTAAAAAACAGGGGAAAACAGAGATAAATGGGAAAAAAAAACTCAACAAAAAAACCAGGGAAAAACAGAGGAAACAAAGTAATCTTAATTTCTGCTAGAATAGTCATTGATTATAGTCTTACCCCATATTGTAAATCTAACACAGTATAACTACAAACTCTCAACTCAAGAAATAGTGAAACCACAAAAAATTTAAAAAAGTTACGAAGGGAGAGACTAGTTTATAGCGCACCAAAACCAGAAATTGAGACCTCATTGTCGCTGGAGTATTATTTTTAAAATTTTATTTATGATAGTCATGAATTTGTACAATCCTTGAATTGGAAGAGAATGATTTGGAGTTAAAAAATGAGAGCAACAGAGTACCTCAATAAGCTACATATACCCATCCGAGACTCAAAACAACTCAGCCGCAGCAGTCCCCTAACTACCCACAACAATCCCCTAAGCTACCCACAACAATCCCCTAAGCTACATATATTTATTTGGTATGAACGAGCAGCAGCAAAATGGCCCAAAACAGAGAAGAACAACAGCAGCATCTACCACAGCAACTTGAAGCAGAGGCAGCAACACCACCTGTACTTTAAACATAATTTGACCTGATTTGCTGCAAGTTGCAGATCCGGACTGAATAAGAACACCCCTTCCAATGAGCATTGATCCAAAATGCCACTCTACTATAATCAACTACCGAAGTCAGCGAGGCAAAATGGGTATCCACTGCGTCCCTCGTTCGTCGTCAATGTGATTATGTAAATAGTCCAAGCTTTACCAACTTTTTTTTTTTTGTTATTTTTTCTGGGTTTCCAATTGTACCATCATGAATTTGTTATACCTAACAAACAAAGAAAGTGATTCCAACCTCCAGAAATTTATAAAATGGGACCTATTTAAGCTTCCAAACAACTTGTAAAATGGGACTTTACAGATTAACAAACAAGTCGTGGGAACAAGTTAATGCCATGGGATTTTCACACTAATTTTCCCTTAAAAAATGGAGATGGATATCTCTCAAATAAGCAGTACATTGCTTTTATGTAATTCATAGTATATATCTCTCAATAAGCAAGGGGTTGTATTTATTATTATCTGTCTTTTGGTGTGTACTTTTCTTTTGGTGTGTACTTTTCTTGCATTAACCAAAATAAAACTAATCAGTACATTTACTTTTCTTGTAAGATCATTTCATTGATTTTGTCTCATATGATTATTTCACCTTTGCTTATGTAGATAATATATAACAATACACAATGAGTGAAGGAAGCAACAAACCTTGCATACACAAACGATTTACACCAGCATTCTTCTTCTACAAGTATTATTTCTTCACACTATTCAATGTATTATTCTAATTACATGTTTTATGTTAGGTTTAAATATTAGCCCTTACTATACATTTGGTTGAACCTGTAGCAAAGATGAAAACAAAAGCATGGAAGAAGCACAAATAACAGTTACCGACACGGTTTGCACATTGCCTACCTACCACATACTGTTTGCATATTTTATATTATCTTTGCCTTTTATGTGCTACTTGCATCACTTTTATTTACTTTTGAGGCAATGTAGATGAAGAAGGACATAGGAAATCAATGGAGAACCCGACAGAAGGAAGACAAGGAGTACAAAGAGATGGACAGGTGGACTGTTGATAAGCAAGCCAAGTTGGAAGGTCCCCTTCCCACAAAACCAAGAAAGGTGAAATACAATAGAGAACAACAATTTATTGTTTTATTATGACATATTTCACACATTGTAATAACATGTTTGTATTTTCATAGTCTCACAGAAATTTATTCACACACTATTATGAAGTTATTTAAAGTGTCTTTCTTAAATTATTCTAATACCCACTATATTCTTTCTCAGTGGCATTTCCAAACACGAATTGCCTTGAGATCAATTGTTAAAATAATAAGAAGATTGAGCATGGAACAACGT
>JAPPVO010004757.1:0-25906 GCA_030407325.1 Camellia japonica
ACCTGTTAGCTCACTCGGTAATTCTGGTTTCGAGATTAGATCCTATCAAATATCTCTTTGAGAAACTAGTGCTTATAGTAGGCTAGCCCATTGGTTGCTCCTCCTCTCGAATTTGATCTCAAATATGTTATATACAAGTCATTTAAAGGAGAGCTGTAGTGGAATTCCTGGCAAATCACCCAGAAGAGGGGATGAAGCGGTTGAGTACTTTTCCCAGTTGAAGATATTCTGCAAATAGAGAGAAAACGTGGATGATGTACTTGACGGAGCAGCCAATCAATACAATTATAGGATCGTGTTGCTGATAGCACATGATGACTCCCATATACCCTTAGCCTTCAAACTCCGGTTCAAAATATCCAACAACGAAGCAGAGTATGAGACATGTATTGCTGTTTAGAAGTTGCCCTTGAACTAAGGGCAAAAGGGTTAGACGTCATCGGGGATTCGAACTTGGTTGTGTCTCAAGCCAACGGAGATTGGCAGGTTAAAGATGAGAAAATGAAGGTTTACCATTAGGCTTGGAAAAGCTAACGTTTACCCATCTGCTAAGGGAGAACAACAGGTTTGCTGACACAGTAATAACTCTATCTTATATAGTAGACATTCCATTAGGAGTCAGGATGCTTCCGATCATTATTGAACAGAAGTACACGCTGGCCTATGAAACCATTTGCCGATATGAGGCTTAAGACAAGACCCCTGGTACTACGATATTTGGAATTTCCTGGAAAAGGAGGTATATCCACCAAGAGCAAATGCCAAGGACAAAAGGGGAATACGGCATCTGGCCGTCCATTTATCATCTACAGAGGCAAGTTGTACAAAAAGAGGCCATTTGGGAATGCATAAATTGTGTGTTGAGGAAGAAGAAGCAAAACATCTTATGGAGGCCATTCATGGAGGAGAATGTGGGGCACACATGAATGGTGTGATGCTAGCCCGGAAAATCCTTAGACAAGGCTACTACTGGTCAACTATGGAAGAGGATTGTATTGGTTTTGTTCGGTGCTGCCACAAATGTCGGATTCATGCCAATCGCATGAACATTCTGCCATCGAAGCTCTACAACATGACTTCACCATAGCCATTCTCTGTTGGGGGATAGATGTTATCGGTGCAGTTACGCCAAAGGGGTCAAATGAGCATGAATTCATCTTGGTAGTGATCGACTACTTCACCAAATGGTGGAGGCCCAGTTCTACTCTGTGCTAAAGCGTCGCATGGGCTAAGTTCATCAAGAACAATATTATCTGCCAGTACAGAGTCCCGAACAAGATCATTTTAGATAATGGCTCACACTTCAAGAAAGAGATGTTGGATTTGCTTGAGAAATACAACGTGGCTTTCCACAAGTCCTTAACATATAGACACAAACCAATGAAGCTGTTGAGGCCGCGAACAAAATATCAAGAATATCTTGCGAAAGATGGTGGAAACCTACAGGGACTGGCCAGATAAATTGCCATTTGCGCTTTGGCGCTACAGAACCTCAATCCAAACATCTACAGGGGCGACTCCATATTCTCTTGTCTATGGGATGGAGGCTATTCTACCAATTGAAATTGAAGTACCATCGCTACGAGTTATGGCTGAGTGTCAGATAGTGGAGGTGGACTGGCAGCAGAGCATGTTTAAGAATTAATCTTTTGATGAGAGAATGCTGAAGGCTTTGTATCACGTCCAGGCTACCAACGCCAAATTGCCAGGGCTTTTAACAAAAAATTTAAGTTTAGAAACCTTAAAGAAGGGGACATGGTGCTGAAGGATAACCGGGCTCCCATCCATGACCCTAAGGGCAAGTTCAAACCCAATTGGACTAGTCTTATATCATCAAATCTATTTGGTCAGCGAGGCATTTATTCTCATGGACTTAGATGGCCTGGAATTTTCATAGCCAATAAATATGGACAAGTTGAAAAAATATTACCTTGAGAGGCTCGCTAGCCAAAAAGCTGAAAGGGCGACCTAGGCAAAAGTTAGAACATAAAAAAAATTAGAAATAAAGAAAAACTGAACTCGCAAGGTTGAAAACCCTAAATGGCGACTTTGGCAAAAGTTAGAGAGCAAAAGGAGAGAGTTAATACTGGAGTGAACCTTAACCGAACTACGTAAGACTGATTCCCCTCTTTGGGATACGTAGGCAACTTCATCATGAAGTTTGGTTGTAACCATCACTAACTTAACTGTCCTATTTGTTCATATTTGATCAGGTCACTTTTCTCCATCACCGGTTAGCTCGGTTGTGTGGTCTTTATGTCAGTAGAAGGGCCAGTGTGGCCGATACAGTTATGGACAGTCGTGATTTTGTTGATTCGAGGCTGTACATCTCGAGGGTTGATTCCGTGCATGTCAGGTGGTGATCATTCCCCGAAAATAGTTTTGAAAAGTTTTAATAAAAGCTGATTTTTCTTAAAATTTTACCCTTTTACAACTTGGACCATTTTTGGGATAGAAAGGAAAATTTTCAGTACTCGCAATTTTAATCTTATTGATTCAACACAAGTACATTCTCTAACTCTTTGATTTAACAAATGTTTTTACATCATAAACTTGAAAAGAAAGATCAAAGCAATAAAACTAGGGGCATAGCTAGGTCAGGTAGCTCTATGTCTCCTGCTTGCACTCGCGGAAGTTTCCGCAGCTAAAGATGGCCCAACTTGCTCTTCGTCTTCAAGCCAAGCTAAACACTCGTCAGAAAGGGTGTAATTGAAGCTAGGGGTAGGGCCAGAAGCTCCCTTGCCCTCCAGGCAGTAAGGTATCGAGGCAAGTGTGAACCACAAATGGGAAATGAAGCCGGGTATTCAACCTCCTCATCTGGCGTGTCTGATCATGGCCAAACTGGCGTCTGAATCAAAAGGGAAAATAGAACACGCAGTGTGTGAGGCCAATCAATTGTTTGCCCAACTGCTGGGACATGTTGTAGCTCATCTCAACCAAATTAAGCTAGGGGCAACGCCAAGTTATGCCAGCTACAGATTTGCTAAACATTCAATCACATCATAGCCCCTCTGAGGGGAAATCGACCAGTGTTGGCAAAAAAAGTAGTTTAATAACTAAGGTTGTATTTGGAGCAACTTTCTAAAACTAATTCCACCCGTACATTCTAATGATATGTTTGGTTGAAGTTTTCAAATCATGATTCCAAATCAATTTGAAAACATTTTTGGCAACCAAACAATTTTTGAATTTTTGGTTTACTCGGTCGTTCGCCCAAAACATCTCGTTGGTTGACCAGAACAATACCTGTTTTTATTTTATTTTATTTTTTTTGCAATTGCCAATCGCCACCTTTTATTTGGGAAAAAAAAATTATTTTGTTTTTGATATTTTTTAAATACATAAATTATTTTTTAGACCGAATTGACAAATTATTTTTTGAACTGAATTTTAAAAAGAGTTTGGTTATTAGAATTTTCAATAGAGTTTTAAGTTGTGTGTTTGGTTCTAATTATGAGTTTTTAAATTAAATTTTGAAAACTCTTTTCAAACTCATAACCAAACAACTTTTCTCATTTTATATGTCACATCAAAAATTCAAAACTCATAACCAACCAAGTTTTCTCTTTGCAAATCATAATTCAAAAACTCCAAACTCAAAATACAACTATATTCTCAAATCATAATTCTAAAACTTTACCAAACACTACCTAAGTGTTGTGTGTTGATCTCCTCTTCCCATCTCTCTTTAGACTCTTTATAGGTTGTAGGCTTCAAACAAATCACAAGTAACTACCTTAGCAGTTTGTTTCCATCCATGTGCCACACTTTATGGGAATAACTTCCCCAATATTTATGCCCCACTTTGCCACCATGTTCTAACCACTTCCTGCACAAACTGATAATAACAATAACAATACTAGTGGTACTACATATATCAATTAATGTATACACTAGTGTATCAACTAGTGTTATGTCATTATTACTGACCTCACCTATTATACAAATTATAAATATTCAAAACCTCTAAAATTATGCTACTCATCATCTATTAGTATACTAGTTACTACATTAATTGATAAATATAATATTATTTTAACAATAATAATAGTAATAATAATAATGTGGTCATAATTAATTTTGAAAAGATGGTTTATGGTCTGAATCGACAGACTATAATCGATAAGTCAGAATCAATAAAATTAGATTTGTCTATAATTAATAAACTATAATCAATAAAATTAGATTTGGCCATAATCAACCAATCACAATTGACAGAAAACAATTATGATACAAACAGTATCCATGAAAGGTAATACTTTGAAAAGTTCGAAGAAAGTATATCTACACAATAGATAGCAACGAATCAAGTTCATCCAGTGACGAGGCACGTATAGGAAAACAAGAACAAGGAAGGGGGTCTTCTTCATCGTTCTCCTTCGTGAGTGTTGTCATTCCTGGTAAGTGAACAAAAAGATTAGCTGTAATCAAAAATTTGTTGAAAGGTTTTTCAAAGTGGTGTAATTTGGGATTTTTGATATGTTTATTATTTGAGTGTACCTCGAAAGGTAACTTGAGAAAAAAAACATAGAATGTATTGATTATAACCCTAAATAATTTAATAGAATGCAATGAGAGAAATTGAACGTACTCAACAATTTTTAGGTATAAATAGAATCGCCCTAAAGTTGCACTCTTGGTGTCTATTGCTTTGGACCAAGGCCTTTGACATGTATTTTCACAACCTGTGTTTAGCAAGCTTGAGTCATGGGCTAGCAAAGGGTGATCCAAGTCCGCATTTGTAACGGGGGAGTACCTGATATCCATTTGGCAACAAGTTCAAGTTCAATGTCAATTTCTTCATGTTAGCCTAGAGAATCATATTTGTCATACTGGCGACCACTTTAGCAATGACGTTGCCCTTTCTCAATGACATACTTACCCTTCTGGGTGCCATTGGGTACTCGTCACTTATGGATTTTTTCCCGATGGAGATGTACATGACGAAGACAAGAATCGGGTGGTGGACTAGCCGGTGGCTCGAGCTCTAGCTCATAAATGTGTGTGCTTCCTTGTTGCATTGGCTGCAGCCCGTGGCTCAATGCCTATAAGCCCTTTCAGGTCAAAGACTAAAATAACAAGCACTAAACAAATAATATTATAATATAAGCTAATATTATGTGTCATTGTGTTTTGTCTATGCAAACATTAGGTGCTGCTCTGCTAATTAATTAGTCTACTTTGTAAGTGTTTGAGAAATGTCTATGAAAGTTGTTTTATTAGTCGAGTCTTGAGCACTGAGACTTGGCTTTGCACTAAACAATTATGAATCTTTTTTTTTTATCAGCAAAATGAAACTTTATTGATGAGGAAAGCATTACATGCAAAAGCGTACATCAATAAAGAGAGAAGTGCAATGAGCATCAACGCTAACCTTAACAATCCCAACTAGGTTGGAACCGCTAAGGAAGCACAATCATTTGCAAGCACTTGACCCAAGATTGGTGAGAAACCAATCAAAAGGAACCAAAAGGAAAGAGAAGGATAACAAACAGAACAAACAAACCAAACCAATGAACAACCTTACTCCACAACAGACCTTAGGCATCAGACCATACAACATCAGACCTACACCAGCAGCAACCTTACTCCACAGCCAAATCAACACCCAATTCATCAAGCCTAAACAGCAAAACATAAAAATCCAGAGCATAGCATCTTTTTCAGGGCCCAGAAGGGATTCACACAATTATAGACTGATGAACCATTAAAAACTCATATGGGCAAGTAATGGAAAAAAGGACCAAAGACCCTCTACTCCTAAACAAGCATCTGATGCATGCCACTAGACTTTAGCCAAATCGTTGAACCCCCATTTCTGATAAAAACTTCACCAAGATTAGCCAAATCAGCAGTCCCACATGACTAAATCCTCATGCCAAAATTTGCAAAAATCCCAGATGCCCACCTCACTGCATAACAAAACAACAAAACAAGAGCACAGAGCTATAGACAAAACAGATACCAAACCCACAAATCTGCAATCCCACAGACCCACAAAACTGCAAACAAAACTAATCTACAAACAAAATAGATACATAGCAGACCAGACATAAACACCTGCTGCTGCACACAGGAGACATGGATGTCATTGTAAATTGCAACGAACCCTACCACCTAAACAAGTTCTAATCTGCCAGATGTTGTAGATAAAGTCATCAATAGTAAATTGACAATCCTTAGAAGATGCTTTCAACTAAATAGCTAATCTAATAATAATTGACTCTGCAACTCTTCCATATCTGGCTGAACATTATTGAACAAGCAATCATTCTGATGTTTCCAAATAGACTAGAGAGCAACCAAAGGGATAGCTTTTCCATATCCTCCTTTCAGCTTTTCAAAAGGCCCCCAGCCCAAATCGCAATAAGCAGTCAAAGAACCAGGCACAACCCATATTATTCCCCACCACTGCAATAGGCCAGTCCAAACTTCCAAACCTTAGGGCAAGAAATTAGAACATGTTCAACAGATTCTGCCTCAAATTTACAAAAAAAACACAGAGTGGATGCTCCCTCACCCAGAACTCCCACCCTTTGAAGGAAAATAGAAGTTTTAAGTTTATGTTTCCAAGCTAGCCACCCAAAAATTGAACTTTGGGAGGGAGGTAGTTAATCCACACCAATCTACTAGAACTCTCAAATACACCAAAACCCAATTCACAGTGCCTATATAAAGATGCAACAAAGGACTGACCTATTTGGCATAGGAGCCAGCTTGGTTTATCTTTTTCACCTGAACAAAGTGCAGGTGCTGCTCTTAACAGTTCAGTGAGTCTAGATGCCTCCTTACCGTCCCACTGTAGCAAAGGCCTTCTTAAACTGAGATCTAACATCTTAGATGTTCCTTTGTTATCAACAAAGAACTTGAGAGAACCATTCTTAACAGTGGACAAAGAATAAAGTCTAGGAAAACCCTCTTTTAAACAATAGTCACCACACCATTTGTCTTGCCAAAATCTGACTCTGCACCCATTGCCCACTTTAATATGAAGATTATCAAGAATAAATTATAGGAGTGTTTTCTTTGCTCTGCCACAGCTAGTATATCACCCCATACCTTAGACCATCTTATGCCAAATGTTTGATTTGAAAGCCATGAATTTTATATTTATTGCAAACCACTTTTTTCCGTAGTGCCTCCTCTGCATTGGCAAATCTCCACCACCACTTCATTAATAGGCAAGCATTAACCTCTCTGATTCTCCTAATTCCCAACCCACCTCGACTAATTCTTTTGGTCACCTCTTTCCATTGCACTAGATGAATCTTTCTTTTCAATTTTGTGCCCCCTACAAGAACGCAACTTGTAATCAATCTATTTCCTTTGCAACACCTTCTGGCATCTTGAAAAGTGATAGATAATACATAGGCAGACTAGACAGCACTGACTTAATTAGTGTCAGTCTGCCAGCAAAGGACAGAAGCCTCCTTTTCCACCCAGCAAGTCTAATTTTGACTTTGTCAATGACAGGTTTCCATACCTTCTTTCTGCTTGGAGAAGCACACAAAGGTAAGCCAAGGAATTTTTGTGGCATACTCTGGGTTTTACAGTTAAGCAAACTAGCAAAATCCTTGAGAAAACTATTAGAAATTCCTACCCACAAACCACACTCTTATGGAAGTTAATCTTAAGCCCTGAGACCATTTCAAAACATCTTAAGATTCTTTTCAAATTCATCACCTCCTGCACATCAGCAAATTGTAGATGTGAAACAACCACCCTTTTGACACCAATATGAATCCCTTTAATCAATCCCAACTCCCTATCTCTGAGTAGTAGAATATTAAGGCCTTCAGCTGCCAAATTAAATAGAAAATGCGATAATGGATTACCCTGTCTGAGACCTTTTTGAGGACTAAACTCTTTAGTTGGTGACCCATTCACAAGTACTGAAATTCTAATAGTTGAGATACACTCTTTCATCCAAGAAATCCGTTTAGAACCAAAACCAAATTTGCTAACATGGAAAACAAAAAACCCAATTGATGGAGTCATAAGCTTTCTCAAAATCAAGTTTAAACAACAGTCCCTTCTTCTTGGCTTTCTTCCACCCATCCACAATTTCATTCGCAATCAAAACCCCATCCAGGATATTCCTTCCATTGAAAAAAGCTAATTGAGTTTCACTAATTACTTCTGGCAAAACAAATAGCCAAAGTATTATTGCATGTATCATAAAAATTATATAATTATTAATGCTATACAAGAACTGTCACATATTGTTTTCAAGGTAGGCTATAGATACTTATAGAAAATGAGAAAAGTTAGGTATCATGAAATTTTTTTCATGAAAATGGTCATGAAAGATTTGTGATTATTGGATTATCTTGATCAGTGTATAGTGCTTTATTTTAAGTGTAATCCAAGGGTCACAAATTTTTCATGATTATTTTTATGATAGATTTTCATGATACCTACCATTGCTGAAAGAAAATTAATTTCTAACCATAAATATGTTCATATATCAGTATAGATGCAAATACATTGGTATGCTTCATAGGATAGCATGTTTGAAGAAATTATTGTTTGGCTGTGTTTTATAATTTTTATATCTATATTCTAAAAAATACAGTAATGACATATGTTCAGAAACCACCAAACTCTTTTTTAAAAGCCAACAAATAAACAAAACTTGCAACAAGACCAAATAAACTATTGAAAGATTGAAGCCAATTGTTTTATAATTATTGTTTGGCTGTGTTTATAATTTTTATATCTATATTCTAAAAAATACAGTAATGACATATGTTCAGAAACCACTACACTCTTTTTTAAAAGCCAACAAATAAACAAAACTTGCAACAAGACCAAATAAAATATTGAAAGATTGAAGCCAATCGTTTACAAATTAGAGAGGTATCATACTTTTAGCCATTTTATTTGCAAATTGAGGGCGGCTTTGGAAAGCCTGGTTAGAAGTTTTCTCCCCCAACAAATAAACTGTTAAGTGGTTAAAATAGTTAAAACGTCAAAAATAAATAAATAAATAATAATGTTAAAATGTTAAAAAAATCATATAAAAAAAATCAAAATTCTTTCTGATTCTCTCTACTTTTTATACATTTTTTTTATAAAAAATTAAAAAGTCGTTTCTAAACACCATAATTCCCCCCTCCCCCGCGGCCGCCCCGGCGCCGCTGAAAAATCACTTCCCAAATGTAACCTTAGTTGATCCACCCATTCTACCCAATTAGCCAGAAGGGACTTGTATAGGTTCTTGTTTGCAAACTAACGAGTCTAGAAAATTGTGGTTGAGTTTTCAAAAACTGATTTCTTTTTCTTTTCTTTTCTTTTTTTTTGGGAAAAGACAAACACCTAAAAATCAATTTGATAAAATAAAAAATAAAAAATAAAAAAAAACACATGTCTGTATTGTTAGACTATAATTGTTTAATTTGATTTAATTTGACTAGTTCAATTCCTGGTGGACTGTTTCAATTGATCAACTTGAGGTTTTTATATTTACATAAAAATCAATTGTCCGGTGAAATTCCAACTCCCATTGAGTCATCGAACTTGATCGAATTGCACTTGTTAGAAGACAATTTGACGAGTTCAGCTTCTCAAGGACTGTTTCAATTGAAGAACTTGACTATTTGTGAGGTATTTAGAAATCAATTGTCAGGTAAAATTGCAACTCCAATTGAGTCACTGAACTTGATCAAATTGAACTTGTTAGAGAACAATTTGACTGGTTCCTCAAAGACTGTTTCAATTGACGAACTTGAATTTTGTATGGTTATTCAGAAATCAATTATCTGGTGAAATTCCAACTCCAATTGAGTCACCGAACTTGATCGGATTGGATTTGTCTGAGAACAATCTAACAGGTTCAATTCCTCAAGGACTCTTTCAATTAAAGAACTTGATTTTTGTATTTTTAAATAAAGATAAATTGTCGGGTGAAATTCCAACTTCAATTTAGTCACTGAATTTGAACAAATTGGATTTGTCAGAGAACAATTTGACAGGTTCGATACCAATGGATTTCTAGAAATTGAAGCAATTGACACACCTGCTTTTTTTTTCAAGTAATTTTCTGGTCACCTATTATAAGAATTTAATCTAATTACACGGTCGTTTTGATTGTATGTTCTATAGATTAATGTTGAAAGTTATTAGGATAATTGGATCTGTACAAGCCAAGCCATGGTCTCGTTTGGTAAAACTGTGGGAAAATGATTGTAACTTATAGCCTAACAGCTTATAGCTTATAACTGTGAACATAAGCTGATTTTTGACTTATAAATAAAGTTTCTCCTCCCCCACTCAAGAATAAGTTGATTTTTGACTTACAAAAAGCTATAAGCTGTATTGTTACGCTGAACCAAACACATCAAAATAGCTTAAATTAAGCTAAAAGCTAAAATAAGCTGGAAATAAGCCCTACTAAACAGAGCCCATGTCAAGTTCATCATTCATTCATGAAGTCTTATGTCCCCAATTGAAGTGTGATTTAGAAATGAACTTGTATCAATGTCCATGTTAGTGTGTTGTTTTTCTTATGTGGAAATGTGATATGGAATAAGCTGTTTCTTATAAATTTACATAATCTTATTTTGGTACTTCCAAAATCTAAATCTAAATATTTTTAAATTAGCCACCCAAACGTATAAAAAATCTCATTAGCTCCCATATAATCTTGTGTATTTATAATTTTTTTTTAAAAAATAGCTATATGGGCACAAAAAATCTATTTAGTTTTAAAAATTCTATTTAGCTATATGGGTCTATCATTGTAGATTAAAAATTCTAAAGTAAATGGTTAAATAGAGGAGAGAAAAATGCTTTTTTAAATATATATATATATATATATATTTTTACAAGAAATCATTCGTGAAATATTTCGAATAATTAAATTCACCAATTTATTTCAAATTCATCAATTTAAATCTCTCAAATCTATTCTTAAAATTCAGATGTAAAATCCTATATTGGTTATATCCATGAAGGAATGTTCTCTTCATTTTAAATCTATGGGTGTGTTTGATTGGGCGGACTCGATAAGGGGGGATTAGAATCTATCGGACTTGAGCCCTAGGACTGTGAATCCCCCGGCCTATTTGGTCGGATTGGATATGTATCCTGTGTTGTTTTTTCATGGGATTAGATGTCTGGAAAGGACTATTTTTAGTGAATCCAACGTTTGGTTGGACGGACTGGATAGGATAAATGAACAAAAGACTATTTGCCCTTTTTCAATTGTTTACTAAGGAATAGCAATATAAACATATCTTTAATATTTTAATTATTTTTAATTAAATAAATTTGTTTTTTTAAATAAATAAATAAATAAATAAAATATCAATAAAATTTGTTTTAAATCATTACTGTATAACAAATCATTATTTTTTTTACATATTTCGAATAATTAAATTCACCAATTTATTTCAAATTCATCAATTTAAATCTCTCAAATCTATTCTTAAAATTCAGATGTAAAATCCTATATTGGTTACTCCATGAAGGAATGTTCTCTTCATTTTAAATCTATAATTCTAAATGCAACCTAAAAGATTCTCTATCTCTAATCTTTTGCTATTTAAATACGACCAATGTTAGGAATATTAAAAAAAAAATTATCAAAAATTTTAAAAATTCTACAATTGTGTAAAAAAAAAATTATAATGTTTTGTAAATCTAACAACTTTTTTTAAATATGTTATAAATGCTAAAATGAAGATATCATAGTTTCTATTATGATCTTTTCCATGTTTTACACTAAGGCACATATTTCTTCTCCTCACAACCACCACATCTTTCTTCTTTCTTTTTCCCTATTTCTTATTTTGTTAAATAATAAGGCTATGGTCATCAAAATTGACTACAAAAATTTTGGACACTATCAAATATATTACCAATAGACATTCATTTAGTGAACCCCACATTTTATATCAATAATTCCCATCTCTCTTCTAATTTGTTTTTGCATTTCTCAAGAAGAGAATGGAGCACTTGCTTTATTTCACTTTTCAATTGGTCAAATAAATTATATGAAATTATTTTTTCTGTGTGCAATTTTACCATAATGTAGACAATGTCAAGTCAAAAATCCATTATGCTTCATCATGAGTAGATTTGAAATAAATAAATTTCGGATTAAGATAATAGGAAAATTTAAAGGGAAATGAACATCTTCTTCTTTAATCTAATCATGCCTTTGTAAAAGTAGTATTTGGAGAGTGCTAACAAAAGAATTAAGGGGAGCTTGATTTGCCAAAATGCCCTCACCATTCTTTAAAATTTATACTCTTTCTTTTACTTGTTCTTCACTCTAACAATGCCCTTTCAGGTAATTTCAGAGTCTCCGGCAGCCACCGACCGGACTATCCTACTCAACCTTAAACAGCAATGGGGCAATCCTCCATGGACAGCGAAATTCCCACTCCAATTGAATCATCGATCTTGTTTAGATTGAATTGTCAAAGAACAGTTTGACAGGTTCAATCTGGGCTCATACAGATCCAATTATCCGAATAACTTTCAACATTAATCTATAGAACATACAATCAAAACGACCGTGTAATTAGATTAAATTCTTATAATAGGTGACCGGAAAATTACTTGAAAACAAAAGCAGGTGTGTCAATTGCTTCAATTTCTAGAAATCCATTGGTATCGAACCTGTCAAATTGTTCTCTGACAAATCCAATTTGTTCAAATTCAGTGACTCAATTGAAGTTGGAATTTCACCCGACACTTTATTTTTATTTAAAAATACAAAAATCAAGTTCTTTAATTGAAAGAGTCCTTGAGGAATTGAACCTTTTAGATTGTTCTCAGACAAATCCAATCCGATCAAGTTCGGTGACTCAATTGGACTTGGAATTTCACCAGATAATTGATTTCTGAATAACCATACAAAATTCAAGTTCGTCAATTGAAACAGTCTTTGAGGAACCAGTCAAATTGTTCTCTAACAAGTTCAATTTGATCAAGTTCAGTGACTCAATTGGAGTTGCAATTTTACCTGACAATTGATTTCTAAATACCTCACAAATAGTCAAGTTCTTCAATTGAAACAGTCCTTGAGGAGCTGAACTTGTCAAATTATCTTCTAACAAGTGCAATTCGATCAAGTTCGATGACTCAATGGGAGTTGGAATTTCACCCGACAATTGATTTTTATGTAAATATAAAAACCTCAAGTTGATCAATTGAAACAGCCACGAGGAATTGAACTAGTCAAATTAAATCAAACTAAACGATTATAGTCTAACAATACAGACGTGTTTTTTTTTATTTTTTATTTTTTTTATTTTATCAAATTGTTTTTTCCCAAAAAAAAGAAAAAGAAAAAAGAAATCAGTTTTTGAAAACTCAACCACAAATTTCTAGCCTCATTAGTTTGCAAACAAGAACCTATACCAAGCCCCTTCTGGCTAATTGGGTAGAATGGGTGGATCAACTAAGGTACATTTGGGAAGTGATTTTTCGGGGAAAAAAAAATATATATATATATATATATATTTATGGTGCTTAGAAATGATTCTTTAATTTTTTATAATAAAAAAATATACAAAAAATAGAGAGAATCAGAAAGAATTTTTGATTTTTTATATGATTTTTTTAACATTTTAACATTATTATTATTATTATTTTTTGACGTTTTAACTATTTTAACCACTTATCAGTTTATTTGTTGGGGGAGAAAACTTCAAACCAGCCTTTCCAAAGCCGCCCGCAAATTTGCGAATAAAAATGGCTAAAAGTATGATACCTCTCTAATTTGTAAACGATTGGCTTCAATCTTTCAATATTTTATTTGGTCTTGTTGCAAGTTTTGTTTATTTGTTGGCTTTTAAAAAAGAGTGTAGTGGTTTCTGAACATATGTCATTACTGTATTTTTTAGAATATAGCTATAAAAATTATAAAACACAGCCAAACAATAATTATAAACAATTGGCTTCAATCTTTCAATAGTTTATTTGGTCTTGTTGCAAGTTTTGTTTATTTGTTGGCTTTTAAAAAAGAGTTTGGTGGTTTCTGAACATATGTCATTACTGTATTTTTTAGAATATAGATATAAAAATTATAAAACACAGCCAAACAATAATTTCTTCAAACATGCTATCCTATGAAGCATACCAATGTATTTGCATCTATACTGATATATGAACATATTTATGGTTAGAAATTAATTTTCTTTCAGCAATGGTAGGTATCATGAAAAATCTATCATAAAAATAATCATGAAAAATTTGTGACCCTTGGATTACACTTAAAATAAAGCACTATACACTGATCAAGATAATCCAATAATCACAAATCTTTCATGACCATTTTCATGAAAAAAATTTCATGATACGTAACTTTTCTCATTTTCTATAAGTATCTATAGCCTACCTTGAAAACAATATGTGACAGTTCTTTTGTAGCATTAATAATTATATAATTTTTATGATAAATGCAATAATACTTTGGCTATTGTTATAGATATACAACAATATTTTAAAATAATGAGATTGAAACATGTGAAATTTGGTCCATGTTTGTCTCCACAGTCTTATATTATTTATGTGAATATATTATGAAAAAAATTAATTTTTATTTACATACATATGTCCTACACATATCTATATCCTACTTTTTAAAAAAAATTCATGTAATGTATCCATTTCACCTGGTACTCATGCTTGGTATCCATGGTTGATAAATGTTGTGTATGAATCATGGTTTAGGTAGGAATTTGAAAAAAAAAAGAAGTAAAAAAGTGAGAATAATGTGAATGAAATATAAGTTTTTATTTTTATTTTTGTTATCATTTCTATTTTCCTTCTCAAATTCGTCCAAACATAAAGAAAAAGTATCACTTATGGCAAAAAAAAAAAAAAAAAAATTGGAGCATCATGTATAGTAGTGAGTTGCTTAGAATCGCATGGTATGACAAATATGATTCTCTAGGCTAGCATGAAGAAATTGACTTCAACTTGTTGCCAATGGATATCAGGTACTCCCCCGTTACAAATGTGGACTTGGATCACCTCCACTACAACAAAAACATACTTTAGTCGCACTACACTAGTGGCATATTTTTAGAAAATGTCACAAAAAATGATATTTAGTGGCACGTTTAACGACAAACATAAAAGGCTCTAGTGACATTTTAATGAACAAGTGTCACAAAACTACAACAAAAACACACTTTAGTGGCATATTTTTAGAAAATGCCACAAAAATGATATTTAGTGGCACGTTTTTTAAAAATGCCACAAAACGACAAACATAAAAGGCTCTAGTGACATTTCAATGAACAAGTGTCACAAAACTATAACAAAAACACACTTTAGTGACACTATTCTAGTGGCATGTTTTTAGAAAATGCCACAAAAATAATATTTGGTGACACATTTAGATAAATGCCACAAAGCCACAAACATATAAGGCTCTAGTGGCATTTCAATAAAGAAATGTCACATCAATTTTATGGTATTTTATAAAATAATGACACAAAAAATTATGTTCGTGACATTTACCAACAGATGCCACTAAACTTTAGTAGCAACGGCATTTTTTAAAAAATGTTAGGACACTAGGTAGGTGCAAATTATTTTTATGGCACTTAGGTGAAAAGTTTCAGAAACAAATATTTTATAGCATTTTCAGAAATGTCACTAAGTCAAAAACTTTCCAAGTTTATAATGGCATTTTTGAAAAAAAAAAAATGCCAACATATTTTTAAAATTTTTACAATGCAGTAAATGATTAAAAATAAATAAATTAAACTCAATATACACTACAGGAAAAAGCATATTCGACGACTAAATTTCCTGACCAAAAAAATTTGGTCGCTGAAAGTATAGCTTTCAGCAACCAAAACAGCATTAGTAGCCAAAAGTAAAGCTTTTTGGCGACTAAACAATTTTAGTAGCCAAAAGTCTACAATTGACGACCAAAACTAAGTTTGGTCGCTGATTATATGGGTTTTAGTGACAAAAAAAAATTTAGTAGCCCAAAGTAAAGCTTTTTGGTGACTAAAAAAATTTAGTAGCCAAAAGTCTATAATTGGCGACTAAAAAATAAGTTTAGTCGCCAAAAGTGGTTATTTTAGCACGGGAGAACTAAAATCCTAAGGCGGGAATTAAATTTTTTGGCGACCAAAATTTTGGTAGCTGAAAGTGCATCTTCGGTGACCAAATCCGATTTTAGTCGGCAAAAGTTAAGTTTTTTAGCAACTAAAAAACAATTAGTAGCCAAAAGTATAGAATTGGCGATCAAAAAATATTTGTAGTCGCCAAAAGTGGTCTTTTTTTATTTTACTAGTAAATAGTTTATTTTACATAAATTATGTTCAATAAAATAATTATGTTTATACATATACTTTTATATTAATATAGATGTATGTACTATATAAATAATATATGTTGCATATATAATCATATGGTGCTATAGAGGTGTAGTGCGAAGAGTGTGGTGTACAAGGTTTATGGTGCGGGAGGTTGGCGGTTCGAGTCTCTGCAAGAGCAGATCAAATTGTTCTACAACGAATTATTGTCACGAATGGCACTTGATAGCGTCACGAATAGTGCCTACCATGACATTAAAGTGTCACTGAAAGGTTTAGTGTTGATGGTGTAATGACACTTATAAGTGTCACTAACTCTTTTTTTAATGGCGCTTGATAATGCCACAAATAATATCTACCATGACATTAAAATGTCATTGAAAGTTTTTAGCCATGATGGTGCAGTGGCACTTGTAAGTATCTACCGTGGCACTCGTATCTACCGTGGCACCGATAGAAGTGGCACTTGTTCAAAATGCCATAAGACCAAAAAATGTCATTAGAAGAATAGTTTTGTGGCACTTTCAAATGTCACTAAACTAAGAAAATGTTGTAGTGCTCTTGCTAGCCCATGACTCAAGCTTGCTAAACACAGGTTGTGAAAATACCTGTCCAAAGGCCTTGGTCCAAAGCAATAGAAACCGAGAGTGCAACTTTACGGCGATTCTATTTATACCTAAAAAATTATTGAGTACGTTCAATTTCTCTCATTACATTCTATTAAATTATTTAGGATTATAATCAATACATTCTATGTTTTTTTTCTCAAGTTACCTTTCGAGGTACACTCAAATAATAAACATATCAAAAATCCCAAATTACACCACTTTGAAAAACCTTTCAACAAATTTTTGATTACAGCTAATCTTTTTGTTCACTTACCAGGAATGACAACACTCACGAAGGAGAACGATGAAGAAGACCCCCTTCCTTGTTCTTGGTTTTCCTATACGTGCCTCGTCACTGGATGAACTTGATTCGTTGCTATCTATTGTGTAGATATACTTTCTTCGAACTTTTCAAAGTATTACCTTTCATGGATACTGTTTGTATCATAATTGTTTTCTGTCAATTGTGATTGGTTGATTATGGCCAAATCTAATTTTATTGATTATAGTTTATTAATTATAGACAAATCTAATTTTATTGATTCTGACTTATCGATTATAGTCTGTCGATTCAGACCATAAACCATCTTTTCAAAATTAATTATGACCACATTATTATTATTACTATTATTATTGTTAAAATAATATTATATTTATCAATTAATGTAGTAACTAGTATACTAATAGATGATGTAGCATAATTTTAGAGGTTTTGAATATTTATAATTTGTATAATAGGTGAGGTCAGTAATAATGACATAACACTAGTTGATACACTAGTGTATACATTAATTGATATATGTAGTACCACTAGTATTGTTATTGTTATTATCAGTTTGTGCAGGAAGTGGTTAGAACATGGTGGCAAAGTGGGGCATAAATATTGGGGAAGTTATTCCCATAAAGTGTGGCACATGGATGGAAACAAACTGCTAAGGTAGTTACTTGTGATTTGTTTGAAGCCTACAACCTATAAAGAGTCTAAAGAGAGATGGGAAGAGGAGATCAACAACACAACACTTAGGTAGTGTTTGGTAAAGTTTTAGAATTATGATTTGAGAATATAGTTGTATTTTGAGTTTGGAGTTTTTGAATTATGATTTGCAAAGAGAAAACTTGGTTGGTTATGAGTTTTGAATTTTTGATGTGACATATAAAATGAGAAAAGTTGTTTGGTTATGAGTTTTGAAAAGAGTTTTCAAAATTTAATTTAAAAACTCATAATTAGAACCAAACACACAACTTAAAACTCTATTGAAAATTCTAATAACCAAACTCTTTTTAAAATTCAGTTCAAAAAAATAATTTGTCAATTCGGTCTAAAAAATAATTTATGTATTTAAAAAATATCAAAAACAAATATAATTTTTTTTTCCCAAATAAAAGGTGGCGATTGGCAATTGCAAAAAAAATAAAATAAAATAAAACAGGTATTGTTCTGGTCAACCAACGAGATGTTTGGGCGAACGACCGAGTAAACCAAAAATTCAAAAATTGTTTGGTTTGCCAAAAATGTTTTCAAATTGATTTGGAATCATGATTTGAAAACTTCAACCAAACATATCATTAGAATGTACGGGTGGAATTAGTTTTAGAAAGTTGCTCCAAATACAACCTTAGTTATTAAACTACTTTTTTTGCCAACGACTGGTCGATTTCCCCTCAGAGGGGCTATGATGTGATTGAATGTTTAGCAAATCTGTAGCTGGCATAACTTGGCGTTGCCCCTAGCTTAATTTGGTTGAGATGAGCTACAACATGTCCCAGCAGTTGGGCAAACAATTGATTGGCCTCACACACTGCGTGTTCTATTTTCCCTTTTGATTCAGACGCCAGTTTGGCCATGATCAGACACGCCCAGATGAGGAGGTTGAATACCCGGCTTCATTTCCCATTTGTGGTTCACACTTGCCTCGATACCTTACTGCCTGGAGGGCAAGGGAGCTTCTGGCCCCTACCCCTAGCTTCAATTACACCCTTTCTGACGAGTGTTTAGCTTGGCTTGAAGACGAAGAGCAAGTTGGGCCATCTTTAGCTGCGGAAACTTCCGCGAGTGCAAGCAGGAGACATAGAGCTACCTGACCTAGCTATGCCCCTAGTTTTATTGCTTTGATCTTTCTTTTCAAGTTTTATGATGTAAAAACAACTTTGTTAAATCAAAGAGTTAGAGAATGTACTTGTGTTGAAATCAATAAGATTAAAATTGCGAGTACTGAAAATTTTCCTTTCTATCCCAAAAATGGTCCAAGTTGTAAAAGGGTAAAATTTTAAGAAAAATCAGCTTTTATTAAAACTTTTCAAAACTATTTTCGGGGAATGATCACCACCTGACATGCACGGAATCAACCCTCGAGATGTACAGCCTCGAATCAACAAATCACGACTGTCCATAACTGTATCGGCCACACTGGCCCTTCTACTGACATAAAGACCACACAACCGAGCTAACCGGTGATGGAGAAAAGATGACCTGATCAAATATGAACAAATAGGACAGTTAAGTTAGTGATGGTTACAACCAAACTTCATGATGAAGTTGCCTACGTATCCCAAAGAGGGGAATCAGGTCTTACGTAGTTCGGTTAAGGTTCACTCCAGTATTAACTCTCTCCTTTTGCTCTCTAACTTTTGCCAAAGTCGCCATTTAGGGTTTTCAACCTTGCGAGTTCAGTTTTTCTTTATTTCTAATTTTTTTTTATGTTCTAACTTTTGCCTAGGTCGCCCTTTCAGCTTTTTGGCCTAGCGAGCCTCTCAAGGGTAATATTTTTTCAACTTGTCCATATTTATTGGCTATGAAAATTCCAGGCCATCTAAGTCCATGAGAATAAATGCCTCGCCTGACCAAATAGATTTGATGATATAAGGACTAGTCCAATTGGGTTTGAACTTGCCCTTAGGGTCATGGATGGGAGCCCGGTTATCCTTCAGCACCATGTCCCCTTCTTTAAGGTTTCTAAACTTAAATTTTTTGTTAAAAGCCCTGGCAATTTGGCGTTGGTAGCCCTGGACGTGATACAAAGCCTTCAGCATTCTCTCATCAAACAAGATTAATTCCTTAAACATGCTCTGCTGCCAGTCCACCTCCACTATCTGACACTCAGCCATAACTCGTAGCGATGGTACTTCAATTTCAATTGGTAGAATAGCCTCCATCCCATAGACAAGAGAATATGGAGTCGCCCCTGTAGATGTTTGGATTGAGGTTCTGTAGCGCCAAAGCGCAAATGGCAATTTATCTGGCCAGTCCCTGTAGGTTTCCACCATCTTTCGCAAGATATTCTTGATATTTTTGTTCGCGGCCTCAACAGCTTCATTGGTTTGTGGTCTATATGTTAAGGACTTGTGGAAAGCCACGTTGTATTTCTCAAGCAAATCCAACATCTCTTTCTTGAAGTGTGAGCCATTATCTAAAATGATCTTGTTCGGGACTCTGTACTGGCAGATAATATTGTTCTTGATGAACTTAGCCACATGCGACGCCTTTAGCACAGAGTAGAACTGGGCCTCCACCCATTTGGTGAAGTAGTCGATCACTACCAAGATGAATTCATGCTCATTTGACCCCTTTGGCGTAACTGCACCGATAACATCTATCCCCCAAACAGAGAATGGCTATGGTGAAGTCATGTTGTAGAGCTTCGATGGCAGAATGTTCATGCGATTGGCATGAATCCGACATTTGTGGCAGCACCGAACAAAACCAATACAATCCTCTTCCATAGTTGACCAGTAGTAGCCTTGTCTAAGGATTTTCCGGGCTAGCATCACACCATTCATGTGTGCCCCACATTCTCCTCCATGAATGGCCTCCATAAGATGTTTTGCTTCTTCTTCCTCAACACACAATTTATGCATTCCCAAATGGCCTCTTTTGTACAACTTGCCTCTGTAGATGATAAATTGGACGGCCAGATGCCGTATTCCCCTTTTGTCCTTGGCATTTGCTCTTGGTGGATATACCTCCTTTTCCAGGAAATTCCAAATATCGTAGTACCAGGGGTTCTTGTCTTAAGCCTCATCTATCCCGGCAATGGTTTCATAGGCCAGCGTGTACTTCTGTTCAATAATGATCGGAAGCATCCTGACTCCTAATGGAATGTCTACTATATAAGATAGAGTTATTACTGTGTCAGCAAACCTGTTGTTCTCCCTTAGCAGATGGGTAAACGTTAGCTTTTCCAAGGCCTAATGGTAAACCTTCATTTTCTCATCTTTAACCTGCCAATCTCCGTTGGCTTGAGACACAACCAAGTTCGAATCCCCGATGACGTCTAACCCTTTTGCCCTTAGTTCAAGGGCAACTTCTAAACCAGCAATACATGTCTCATACTCTGCTTCGTTGTTGGATATTTTGAACCGGAGTTTGAAGGCTAAGGGTATATGGGAGTCATCATGTGCTATCAGCAACACACCGATCCTATAATTGTATTGATTGGCTGCTCCGTCAAAGTACATCATCCACGTTTTCTCCTCTATTTGCAGAATATCTTCAACTGGGAAAAAGTACTCCACCGCTTCATCCCCCTCTTCTGGGTGATTTGCCAGGAATTCCACTACAGCTCTCCCTTTAAATGACTTGTATATAACATATTTGAGATCAAATTCGGAGAGGAGGAGCAACCAATGGGCTAGCCTACTATAAGCACTAGTTTCTCAAAGAGATATTTGATAGGATCTAATCTCGAAACCAGAATTACCGAGTGAGCTAACAGGTAGTGCCTCAACTTTCAGGTAGCCCATACTAAGGCTAGGCAAGCTTTTCTCGAGGAGAGTGGAATGGGTCTTGTAATTCAACATTTTCTTGCTCAAGTAGTAAACGGATTTCTCTACCTTGGCATTCGACTCCTAAGCCAACATACACCCCATGGTTGAATTCGTCACCGACAGGTACCAAATCAGCGATTTTCCCAGTTCTGGCAGTGATAACACAAGCGGATTCTGCAAGTACTACTTGACTTGTTCAAAAGCGAACTAACAGCGATCATCTCATTAGAATTTTTTTCCTTTTTTCAAGAGACTAAATAGTGGTTCACAAGTCAAGGTTAGTTTTGAAATAAACCGTTTTATGAATTGCACTTTACCCAGAAAGCCGCGCACTTCCTTTTCAGTCCTTGGTGGTGGCATTTCTAAGATGGCCTTGATTTTGGAAGGATCTACCTTAATTCCTCTGTGTGTGATTAGGAATCCCATCATTTTTCTTGTTGTTACACTGCATGTGCATTTTTGCGGGTTCAACCTCAATCTATACTCTCTGATCCATTGAAAGAATTTCTTCAATGCAGTGTAGTGGCCTTCTCGATCTTTGGACTTGACAATCATGTCGTCTACATATACCTCCATCTCTTTGTGGATCATATCATGCAAAATGGTGTTTTCAGCCTTTTGATAAGTGGCCCCAACATTCTTCAACCCAAACGGCATGACTCGATAGTAGTGGGTGCCCCACGGAGTAGTGAAAGTGGTCTTCTCCCTATCCTCAGGTGCCATCAGAATTTGGTTATACCTGAAAAACCCATCCATGAGTGACAACAGCGTGTGGCTGGCTGTGAAGTCTACCAACTCGTCAAGACACGGTAGTGGAAAATCATCCTTTAGACTAGCCTTATTCAAATCCCTAAAGTCAACGCAGACCCTGATTCTACCATCCTTCTTCGGAATTGGAACAATATTGGCCAACCATGTTGGATACTCAGATACAAGCAAGAACCCTACCTCAATCTGTTTGGTAACTTCTTACTTGATTTTCAAAGCCCAATCTGGGCGGACCCTGCACAACTTCTGCTTAACTGGTCGCGTCTCAAGGTCAAGAAGGATTCGGTGCTATACAATCTCAAGATCGATTCTAGACATGTCTTCGTAGGACCACACAAAAACATCTTTGAAATCTTTTAATAAAGCAATTAAACGCTCGCATTCTTCCGAAGACAACGTGGACCCGATTTGGACTAAGCGAGGATCTTCCTTAGTACCCACGTTAATTGATACGATTTCATCTGTACAAGGCTTAATACGCCTCTCCTCCTCATGATCAACCAAATTTTTCAAAACCCGAGGAATTTCTTCCTCTTCGTTTAAGTCAAAATTTTGAAAATCAAGATCAGTACAACAAACCAAAAGACACAAAAAAATAGGCAAAGTTCACAACATTTCCATTCAAAAAGTCTGGATCCTCGGTCACAATGGATTCGAAAGAAAAGCTAAAAGACGACCTAGACAGGACTTTGGTATCCAGGTTATCACTCCTAGAAGTACCAGACTCAGAGGAACTCAAATCTGACTCCGACTCCACAGACTTAGTGGAATCAGATCCGGACTCACTATCTGATCCAGAACTGCCAATGACGCCTTGCTCAAACTTCCAGACCAGGCGTGGAGCCTCAAACGCATCCACGATAAGATTGGAGAAATCCGTTGCTAGGTTATCCCTGATCATTGAGATAGTAAAACTATCCACCAAGTTGATGAACTCAGCTTCAACAGTAGAACTTACCATTAGGTCAGCAAGTGCTTTTCCAAACAGCTCTTCCTCTTCAATGTCCAGGCTTGCAGTCCTGCCTTGATTTGTGCTAGGGCTCAGATTTGCTTGTTCATCCTCCTCTTTTGGTAACTGGTGTCCGAAGAAGATCTCGAACCCTGGATACCTTGTTTTTGTTTCCTTGTCAAACCAGGGCTCTATAATCCATAAAAGGGGAAGTCTTCCCCTTGGCGAACAAAACGTCCGTTCAAGATCCCCTGTATTGGTTTGTGGACTAACTTGTACTGCCTCCCAATCTTTTTTGCTTTCAACTTTCCTCGCAAATCCTCCTCTTTTCTTGGCCAATCTGCAACGATAGATTTGTATCCTAGACCGAAAGTGTGGGGGTTGTGACTCATCTCCTTAGCAACAGTACTTCCCTACCTGCAACTTCTACCCAATCCTGATCCAGGAATATGCCCCTGCTTGTTCATCATGTAGATGGATTGCGCACTCACATAGTTCCCATCGCCCTCAGCCATGATGGATTGGACCAGCCGGGCTTTTGCCAAAAAGAAGCCAGAAAGAAACACGTTCTCCTCCCCATGTATAATTTACAATAATGGTGCAGTGGTTCCCTGGGGAGGATGGATCGCAGAATTACTGTACACAATGGCAATCCCATTTTTGAAAGGGTACTTCACTAACTGATGGACTCTTGATGATACAACCCTCATTTGATGTAGCCAGGGCCTTCCCAGTAGTAGATTAAAAGTGGCCGGAATGTCCATGACATGGAATTCCACCTCATGCTCAGATAGGAAAATTAGGATATGGCTTTTGAATGTTTCCATAACATCCCGGCTTATATTGTCATAAGCCCGGACGGCCTGAGTCGTAGGTGTAAAGTCAACTGCCCTCAAACCGATGGTACAAGCAGTGCTCACTGGACATACATTGATTGCCGATCTGGTATCTACTAACACCACTGTTGTGATACCCCTGTTCTGTGTTATGTTAATTAGTCCCTAATACGTATGTGATTATATGTTTTGATATGATTTTGTGTGCCATTATGTGGTTTTGAATTTCTATCTATTCACCGTAGGAATATCTATTTGATGATTTGCTTCGGAAATTAAATTGAGGGCCTTATCGGCCACAGAACCCGAAATTGATTATGCCACTGTGATTGGCATAATTTTTAGAACCTACGGTGAAATTTAATTGAAAATTTATTCTGGTCAATTTAAACTGATTAAATTGATGAATGAAGTGCCCAAATATTTTATATTAAAAATATTTGTTAGTGGGGCTTGTGGTATGTTAGCATTACACCCTCCTTTATCCCTCTAGAACTCAAAAGTCTGAGTTAGACAATTGAGAGGAAGAGAGGGGCTGGCCATAGTGAGAGAAAGGGGGAGGATTGTGCTATTTGGCTTAAAGCTTGGGAATCTTGTGGAATTGGCTCAAGAATTGACTAGAGCTTAGAAGATTAAAGCTTCTAGGTAAGTGAACTCATGGATTTTTGTTGTAATGTGTAGATTCAAGTGTGTTTGATGATCAAGAACATGAGTTAGCTTGATGTTAAGGAAATTGAGTTGTTTGTGTTCAATTGATGGTCAATGAAGGCATGCATGTATATAATTGTTGTAGAATTGCATAATCTAGCATGTATTGAGTTGAACATGGAAGTAAAGGTGTTAAATCTTACATGCAAGCATGTTTTTGTTGTATTCCATGAGAATGAACACCATTTGTTTTGTTTGGGTTGGAAATGAGGTAAAAAATTAGCATGCATGTTTGAATAATTAAGAGATGAGCTTGAATGCATGATTTTACCATATTAGAATGAGTTTTGGGGCATGCATGTGAATTATTTGTAAATTGAGCCTCATTGAGTTGTAATTAGGGGTCTATACCATGTTAGGACAATTACATTTGAGATTTGAGCCATTGCATGCAAAAATTGTAGCTGGAAAATTGTTTTGGAGCTCAAGAACACAATCTGGGAAACCCAGAATTTTAATGTCCGCTCGAGCGGGGGGATGTCCGCTCGAGCAGGGATTTCGAGCTCCCAGTATTTTGTTCTTGCAGGCATGGTGTCCGCTCGAGCGGGGAAGTTCACGCTCGAGTGGGGGATCATGGAGGATGAACTTCTGCTCGAGCGTCCTAGTTCACGCTCGAGTGTAAAAATGATGCATCCAGTACTTTTTGCAGACATAGCGTCCGCTCGAGCGGGAAATGTCACGCTCGAGTGGGGAGCTATGTTGAGAGACCCTCCGCTCGAGCGCCATATTGGGCAATCGAGCACAATTTTCACCTATCCAGAACTTTTGCAGGCCTTAAGGGTCCGCTCGAGCGGGGAAGTTTACGCTCGAGCGGGGACCCTGATTTCTGAAATTTCGCTTTCGTATTCTGTGTTTCGTTTTCCGTTCTCTTTCACTTGCAAGCACTCTTAGGCATGTGTTAAGCATTGTAAATGAGTTAATGGGATAAGAATAAAGCCTAAAGAGGAATATGTGAATTAAAGAACGGATTGAGCTATTAGTGAC
>JAPPVO010004758.1:0-28135 GCA_030407325.1 Camellia japonica
GCCTCGGTATGCGTGCCTGTGGGCACGCATCTCGAGGCACCTCTGTTTTATCCGACGGCCTCTTACGTGAGTGCGGCTGAGGCTCTCTCATGTTAGTATAAGTCCATTTTGCATTTTGTATGTCATTTGCATTGCGTATGCATCGCCTCGGTTTGCGCGCCCGTGGGCACGCATCTCGAGGCACCTCTGTTTTATCCGACGCCCTCCCGTGTGAGAGTGGCTGAGGTCCTCTCACGTTGGTATAAGTCCATTCTGCATTCCGTATGCCATTTTCGCATCATTGCATTCCGTATGCCATTTTCTCGGTTTGCGTGCCCGCGGGCACGCACTTCGAGACATCTCATTTTAACCTCATTACATATCACTTCCATGACATTTTGCATTCTGTATGCATCGCCTCGGTATGCACGCCCGTGGGCGCGCATTTCGAGGCACTTCGTTTTTATCCGACGGCCTCTTATGTGAGTGTGGCTGAGGCTCTCTCATGTTAGTGTAAGTCCAATTGCATTGTGTATGCCATTTTATGCCCTAGGATCATCGCCTCGGTTTGCGCGCCCGTGTGCACGCATTTCGAGGCACCTCATTCTCATAGCATTGTGCATGCTAGAATTGTATATTAGCTGCATTTCATATATTATGCATATTGCATCGTGTTCGGGATAGGAGTTAGCCCGGGCACGGGAAACGAGGCACGTTTCGTACTCCGAGTGACGGAACGGGTCTCAATTCCCAAGTCACCGACACTCCGGATTACCCATGATGGAGTTAGGTTTTGTTGTAGCATTCATCTGCATTGCACCTTATATTGAGTTATGCAATCCGATTCCTCGGCCATCATGCATCGAGATGCGTGATTGGTGGCACGAGGATCGAGGCATGCATATATTTGTGAAATACATTGCTATGCCCTTTTCCTGCTCTCTGTTGCAGCAAGATAAGGAATCAGCAACTTTTCGGAGTCTGGCGCGCATTTCGAGAAATATTGCAAACAGAGGCTAATCGGGGCATCCCAGTGGATTTCCGCGCCAGAGCAGCCCGGCATACATTATTCATCAGAAGCAAGGCAGTCCTTGGCTTGCATGCCAGTTTTACTTTTTTGTAGTTAATCTGTACATTAATTAGAAATCTGTATTATTCTTTCATTTCGGACTGTATATTTATTCGGACCCTCTGCGCGAGGGCATAATTGTAATAAGTGTGTGTGAGTGTGATGTATGTCTTCCAACCCCCATTTCTTTCTCCCTTTTATTTACCCGCTTACGATGGTTAGATATAGGGCATATTTCAATTAGCATACAGTATGACAGCATGTTTGCATCATTCATCTGTTTTGCACGCACCGGGCTCGGCGCATCATACAAACTGCATTTGTATTTCAATTCCAAATTGAATACATGTTAGCTGTAGCATTCCATATGCCATGTTTAGAATAGCCGAGCCTGCTATAGTTGCATTTTTGCATGCGTTGCATTAGGCATTTCTGTATAGTTAGGATCATGCATGATTTCTAATCAATTTTTGTTTTTTTGGCTTGGAGTACTCGGTGAGTTTTATGCTTTAGCATCCTTGCATGCGTGTGAGTGTTGCCATGGATAGCATGCTTACCATGAGGCTACGTGCTTATGTGATATAACTGCCTTGAATGCCTGTGGGTGGAGGTTGAGTTACTTGAATTGGGATAATTCGTCAAATGTTTGTTTTAAGCCCACTAGATAGTGGCAAAACCGTGTTTTCTAAGCCCACCTGAGGGTGGCAAATCCACGTCTTAGCCTACTTGCGAGTAGCACCATCAAACCATTTTCAAACAAACAAACATGAAATGTTTTGTTCCAATTCAGGCGACCCAGTCTATACTTATTTGCTGCGAGCATCACATAGTAACCTAGGCTAATAACCGGAATAAGAACTCACAAAGTTTTCAAAAACAGATATCATGGTTAGTAGAGGCCGGTCTTTGACCGGGCGAGCGGGGGTGCTCACGATGTGACCTTCCCCAATCGTACCCAAGTTCCCGAGCCAACTTTGGTGATGACGGACACGTGGCCTTTGGCACCGAGTCAGGGTTTCCTAAATTTCCCATTTTTAAAAAATATTTAGGTGGCGACTCTGTTATCTGGCAAAGCAGTCCATGTTTGGCACTTCTTTCAAAAAAATCTGTTTTCAAAACGATTTGCCGGATTTGGACTCTTTGGTTCAAGATTAAGAACCGTGACATTTGAGTCCTTGAACTGTAGTGACCCCAATATGAACAGAACGGGACTTAACCCTCCCGGGGCGTTCGGGGACGTCTACACTTAGCCTACCTGCGGGTAGCACCATCAAACCATTTTCAAACAAACAAACATGAAATGTTTTGTTCCAATTCAGGCGACTCAGTCTATACTTGTTTGCTGCGAGCATCACATAGTAACCTAGGCTAATAACCGGAATAAGAACTTACAATGTTTTCAAAAACAGATATCATGGTTAGTAGAGCCGGTCTTTGACCGGGCGAGCGGGGGTGCTCACGATGTGACCTTCCCCAATCGTACCCAAGTTCCGAGCCAACTTTGGTGATGACGGACACGTGGCCTTTGGCAACAAGTCAGGGTTTCCTAAATTTCCCATTTTTAAAAAATATTTAGGTGGCGACTCTGTATCTGGCAAAGCAGTCCATGTTTGGCACTCTTTCAAAAATCTGTTTTTCTCAAAACGATTTGCCGGATTTGGACTCTTTGGTTCAAGATTAAGAACCGTGACATTTGAGTCCTTGAACTGTAGTGACCCCAATATGAACAGAACGGGACTTAACCCTCCCGGGGCGTTCGGGGACGTCTACAAATAGCAAGCAGCCAAGCAGCTTGCTCCAACACAAGCATGTGCAACGTGCGTCACCGTGGGCCCCTGGGAAGTACTCTTGGATGAGGCTGTGTATGGGTTGTCGGTCCTCAACTTTCGGGAAGGGCTGGTGTTTCATCTTGGAAAAGAACCCTAATACGTCGGCAATTATGGATTCTATGATGCTGACAAGATAGCCATCAATAGTGGATAGTAGTCCTACCTCAGTGAGTGACTCATACATGTTCTGGTAGAAGAGCCGTACTAGACGAGGATAAGTGGACACTGTCACAGTGCAAAGGCCCAACTGTTGCCAGAGTTGGAGCTGCTCAACGGTCCAAGAAGTGACCCGGTCACGTTGAAAATATGTAATGTTAAACTGTGTGAGCTTGTAAAGCCCACTCTAGTCGTGGCAACTTAACCGGTGGTAGTGGTGAGGATGCTGGTAACGGTGGCGGTGTTGGCGCCGAGGAGATGGAACTTCTGGCCTTTTTGGAGGCCCGGGTGGATAATCGTCAACTCATTTCCTGCATACACCAAAAACATACACATACTCGTGGAACCAACATAAGATCATGTCTTTTTGAAGATGTCACCTAGGCGAGGTCTTATGAGATTTGGGAAGAGTGGGAAGTTATCCCCTTGGTTTATTGCTCTTTTGAGTGACTCATACATGTTCTGGTAGAAGAGCCGTACTAGACGAGGATAAGTGGACACTGTCACAGTGCAAAGGCCCAACTGTTGCCAGAGTTGGAGCTGCTCAACGGTCCAAGAAGTGACCCGGTCACGTTGAAAATATGTAATGTTAAACTGTGTGAGCTTGTAAAGCCCACTCCAGTCGTGGCAACTTAACCGGTGGTAGTGGTGAGGATGCTGGTAACGGTGGCGGTGTTGCGCCGAGGAGATGGAACTTCTGGCCTTTTTGGAGGCCCGGGTGGATAATCGTCAACTCATTTCCTGCATACACCAAAAACATACACATACTCGTGGAACCAACATAAGATCATGTCTTTTTGAAGATGTCACCTAGGCGAGGTCTTATGAGATTTGGGAAGAGTGGGAAGTTATCCCCTTGGTTTATTGGCTCTTTTGAGATCCTTGAGCGGATTGAGGAGGTTGCCTACCGTTTGGCATTGACGTCACAACTTTCCAAAGTGTATGACGTGTTTTATATTAGTATGCTTCAAAAGTATGAGTTGGACTCATCGTACGTGTTGGATTGGACCGACTTAGAGATAGATGAGGATGCCTCGTATGAGGAGAGGCCAGTGAGAGTCTTGGATAGATGGGACCAAGTCTTGCGAGGCAAGACAATCCCCAAGGTCAAAGTATTGTGGAAACATCACGGGGTTGAGGAAGCAACTTGGGAGCATGGATTGGAGGTCCGTGAGAAATATCTGAACTTATTTGTTGATGTTTGAGCATATGTTGAGATTTTAGTTTTGTTCATGAACTGTAAAGACATTGTATATATTTTGAATTATGAGAACATTATATATGTTGAATATGTTTCGGAAACGCAAGCTTAATATGAGCATTGTATATGTTGTTTAAGTTTTGGAAATGCGAATTTGTCATAAACATTGAATATGGTTTGGAAATATGAGATATACATATTGAAATTGGTTAGAACTACGGGAGATACATATTGGTAATATATGTTGAGATGTATATTGTGAATTTGTTCATCATGTGGAGGGATTGAATGATCGGTAAGTCGGTCATGGTGTTCAGAATTGATTTGTAATCATTTTGGAAATTGGCTAAACATGACTTTGAAACATGATTTATAATTTCGGGGACAAAATTCTTTACGGGGGGAAGGTTATAGTGATCTCAGTTTTGACTTGACTATTGTTGCATCCCGGACTTAGGTTTCATGGTTTAATATTGCTATCCATGTCTTTTCTTCCTTCCACTCTTTGAGTTTGAGTATTGGGATGTTTTGGGCGTGTTTGGAACAGGTTGGTTGCTAGTTGGTCTAGATTGATGTTGTCCAGATTTTGGCTTCTTCGCTTGAGCGAGCTTTGTGATATTCCAGTATTTTTTTTGGCCTACAGAGATTCTGGGAGAGTATTGTTGTTCGCTCGAGCGACAACTCTTGTGCTCGAGCGACGAGCTTTTGTCTGCAAGACTTCTGGGAATTTTTATTCTGCGCTCAAGCTCGGGCAAGGATACTTATTGTGTCTAGTCGCTCGAGCGACAACTCCTTCGCTCGAGCGAACCTTGCATATATCAGTTCGCAGCAGCTCATTTTTACATCACTTTTTGGTATCTTTTCACTCAAAAACCCTAGATCAGCTCATTCTCTCTCTAAAATCTTACTTCTCTCTACAAATCCCCTAGGATCTAAGGGTCTCTCTACCCTACTCCCTTTGATAAAAAGATAGAGCATCCCGTGGGCTTCCATTTGATCCGAATAAAGTCGAGTTTGGGCATCTTTGAGGTTTCTCCACTTCTCCTTTGGGCATCTACACTTGAGGTAGGGATATTCTACACCTTAATATGATCTTTAACCCAGTTATTTGTTGTTTTGTATAAATGGTGAAATTTTGGGAATATTTGAGTAAACCTAGGGTTTGGATTCAAATTAAAAGAGGGGTTTCTATGTTGTGTTACATAAATGATTATGGGGTTTTGGATATGAGGTTATCTGGTGTTAAAATAATTGATTTTGACTTTTGGGTCAATTTTTGAAAAATGAGGAGTTTTGCCCTAAAATGTCTAGAATAATTATTTTGTATAAATAATAGAATTGGTATGAGAAATGTGAAATTGGAAGGATATATGAATAAATGATGTAGTTGGATTTGTTTAATCACTCACCTATGGAAATTTGATGAATTATCTGTTATAAAGATTGAATATCTGTTTAGAAATATTTGTATTGGGCTATCGGTGGAGAATAGCTATGATTGTTGTAGAAATTGCATAAGGATTAGGTGGATTGAAACTAATCATTTAAATTGTGTCATTGAATATGACGGTATGTCAAGGCATTGAATATGTATAATTGATAGTCATTGAATATGACAGTACTTTTAAATACATTTTATATGTATAATTTGTTGGGAGGCGAAAAGGGATGTACTCCATGTTGTGGACGAGATAGAGGATGGATTCCATTGAAATTAAGTTGGCTGGAGTGTCCAGGGTAAAAGTCCCGAAATCATATGTATACATAGGTGCGGATCCCATGAGCGAAATTTCCGTAAAATGGCAAGATTGAAGTGCTTATATGATAGTTATGTTAATTGAGAACCACTGAGTTGTAATCTTAGTTGGGTTATTCAGAGAATTATAAATTTGGCCTATGAATTGAAATGGAGTGAATTAACTTGAAGTGAATAAATAGGAATGGATTGAGATGTGAATATCGGTACCATGTGGTCATGTGAAGAATGTGCGTTTATCATAAATATTGAATATATCTCTGATACTTATATCTTAGTTAAACATCATATATTGTGTTAGACTGTTTCTACTAGGCTTTGGCTCACCCTACTCGGGAAACCATTTTCAGGTACTGGTGACATGCTTCATCCAAGGACGTAACTTGGGAGGACATAGGAGCTGGAGGCTCTATTTTGTTATTTAAGTGTTCAAATGTTTATTCAAGTCAAGGGCTTTATATATACAGAACTTATGACTCTCTTTTGTTGTAATCAAATAATGTCTTGGAAAGATGTAAGCCCGTAGGACATTTATTTTGTTGTTGTTAACTGGTATTACATGCTGTAGATTTAGGATGAACATTTATGAATGTATATTGCATGTATTATCTTTTGTAATATGAACTCTGAAGAATGAAAGTATACCGATTGTATTATGTTCACTTCTCTTATGAGTTAGATTATTTGTATTATTTTGGGGAGTTACATAAATAAATAAACTAAAATAAAACACGAATAAAATAAAATAAAAAATACTAAATTAGTATACTATAACTAGTTAAAGGCATCGACATTAAATTAACTGTTGAACAACAGTACTATTTTGTTGAAGTAACTAATAATTAATAATTAAAACTAACAAAACTAAACTATTTGAATAAACTAAACTATTGAAGTAATAAAATAAAATAAAATGACAGAAAATAAACACAACTAATAATAAATAAATAACCTATGAAATAAACAAAAAGCTAAGCAGGAATTTTTTTTTTTTTTTTTTATGTGTGTGTGTGGGCTGCACGTGCGCTGGAGATGGCCGCACGTGTAGTGGTCATCTTCTTGACTACCCTTTTTTTTTTTAAGGATCAACAATAGATGATGACTTGAACAAAAACAAAAACAAAAACAAAACTCTACGGTTGAATTTTTTTTTAATTATTATTTTTTATTTTTATTTTAAGGATGAACAATAGATCACTATAAAACTATCCTAAATCTCACTATAATGGAAGATTGATAGAAGAAATATAAAGTTTTAAACAAAAAGGAAGGATTTACCTTTAAATAGTGAAGAAAGAGAGAGAAAGAAGGGAGATTCAATGAAAAAAATGGTGGTCGCCGGAGATTCGATGGACAAAGAGGAAATAGGGCGCCGGCGGTGAGATGGTGGTGGGAAAGAAGGAGGGTTAAGGTTGGTGATGGTGGAAAGAAGAATGAAGAATGTAGAATGTTAGTGGTGGTGGGGTTTGAGTGAAAGAGAAAGGGAGGAAGAAGATGATAAGGTAGAGAGAGAGAGAGAGAGAAAAAAAACAATCTGTGAGAGTGATTGTGAGAAAAATGGGTCTAGGTTAGATATTCAATTTTTTTTTTTCAAAAACGAAAATAAAATAAAATAGAATAAAATAAATTGAACAAAGAAATTTGAATTTTTTATATTTTTTATTTGATTTGATTTGATTTTTTTTCTTCCAAAAACGAAAATAAAATAAAATAAATAGAATAAAATAAATTGAACAAAGAAATCTGAATTTTTATTTTTTTTAAGTATTTTTTATTTTTTTTCAAGAACAAAAACAAAATAAATAGAATAAAATAAATTGAACAAAGAAATTTGAATTTTTTTTTTAATTTTTTTTTCCTCACCATGGCACGCACCTGCATATAAAGCAAGCATCGAATTGGAGTCAGAAAATTTTGCCGCACGTGCGGGGATCAAGCTGAACGTGCGGCTCGGTTGTTGCACCTCCTCCGCGCACCTACAATTAAAGCAGTACCCAGTTGTGGATTGAAAATTTTGCTGCACGTGCGGGATTTTTTTTTTTTTTTTAAATTCCCTCAGCCCAACTTGTACCTTTATTTCACAATCAAAACAAGAATAGCCTATGAAAAGAAATAAAAGTTCAATAAAGGTATAATCTTCACACGAAAACCACGAGTATCACTTTTCTCCCTAATAGTATGTGTAACTTTCCCTATTCTCCAACAGGGTGACAGACTAGGTTGATTCAGTATCCAGAATCGAGGCGCATAAAGCTAACTCGACCTATGGGGCTGCCATACAGAGTTTAAGCCGGGGTGGTTTTCAAGCAATCTCCACACCCTTGGCTATTTAAATCAGACTCTAGTCTCGGAAATTCCAAACCTTTGCATTCTAGGCTTTGCCATTCGAACTCTAGTTTCCACCGTCTAAGTTGGTCTCCTAGGAACTCACTACAAACACAGTTAGGTGGCCATACCAGACCATCAGATGCCGTTCGAGCACGACAAACACCAAAGGAGTTACACCTTTAGAGGATTTAAAGTCTCCTAGATACAAATAAAGCATAACAAGAATAAAGAAAAATAGAATAGAATAGAAAGGAAAGCAAAAAAGAACAAGACATCAATCTCTCAATCATAATAAAAAGGTCCATCAAAGCAATGGACTCAATCATATCCGCATTTCCAATCTCCTCTATATATGGCTTCAGTCTTTGGCCATTCACTTTGAAAGTGTGGCCATTCTTCGGATCTTGCACCTCAACGGCGCCATGAATAAATACCTCTACAACCATCCCATCTTGATCTAAGCTTACCTGGAAAGAGTCTCAATTTTGAGTTAAAAAGCCACATTTTTTAGCCGGGATCAAAGGATTTTCTATTAATGTGCTTGTCATGGAATTCCTTAGTCCGAGCTTTAAAAATTCTCGAACTTTCATATGCATTATTCCGAATTCCCTCCAACTCATTGAGTTACAATTTCCGGTTGAGCCCAGCCGCGGCCAAATCGAAGTTAAACTTCTTTATGGACCACAACACTCGGTGCTCAAGTTCAACCGGGAGGTGGTAAGCTTTGCCAAACACCGCCCTATATAGAGACATCCTTATAAGTGTCATATAAGCAGTGCGGTAGGCCCATAATACATTAATCAAGCGTTTTGACCAATCTTTCCTATCTGACCTCACCGTTTTTTCTATTATGTACTTCACCTCCCTATTAGAGACTTCCACTTGGCCACTAGTTTGAAGGTGGTATGGAGTACCCACTTTATGAGTGATAGAGTATTTCTTAACTACTGTAGACACCTCATTTTTGACCGTCCTCAAGACTTGGACGTCACCGTTTGAACACTCGGTGATTATCCGTGTTTGTGTTCGTTTGGAGTTCCCGGAGTCCTCGGCTACGCGCCCTGCCTCAGGATCTCCGAACTCGACCGTTTTGTGTCTGGTTTTACACCAAACACTTGTTTTGCCTTGGAGGGGCAGGGAATGCCTTGTGAGGCATCCCCACACACCACCGGCAGTGGCTAGAGGCCACCGGCTGGTTTTTGTTGCCATCGGCAATGTATGTTGCCGGTCGGCACTCTTTATTGCCGATCGGCAGTCATTTTTGTCAAAATGACATTTTTTGCCCAGCCGACTACTGTTCAGCTGCTTTTGGAGATATTTTGAAACAGCTGGCTGGCATTTTCTTCCCCTCCATACACGTGTATGGAGGGATGGCCCTCTTGTTAGCTTACCTTGTAAGCTTTACAAGATTGGCTCCTCTATAAGAGGAGGCCTTCTCTCCCTTGTTCTAGGGTTAGACAAGTTGGAGAAGAGAGTTAGAGAGCTCTGGTTTTAGGGTTTAAGATAGTGTATCTAACCTATATCTATATCTCTCCCTCTCTTGCCTTTGTGTGTGCTTTAGGCTTAGTTTTGTGCACAAACACCTACTATCACACCATCCTCTTGGAACTGAGGATTTGAGGCTTGTTTTTGGAGCTTGAAGCTGGTTTGGAGCTCAAGAAGGCTATTGGAGCATCCTTTGTGAAGGTGGTCTACAAGGGTAAGAAACTTCCCTTTTATTCCCCATTTTTGCATCCTATTTTTGCCTATCTTAGAACATTTTTGTGCTTAGAGTTTAATACAAAAAATTTCTGTTTTTAGGCCCTCTTGATAGTTTATTAAGAGTGTTTTGTGCTTTGGGGAAGTTTGACCCCTCTTAGGCCTTGTAAGGCCCTTGTTTTGTGCCATTTTGTGCAAGTTTCGAGACTTTGGTGTTTGGGCCTCTTCACCACTGAAATCTTGAGGGATTTCAGTGGTGGAGATGATGCCTTAAAGTCTCCAAAAGGGGAGGGCCACCCCCTCTCCTTGTTGTCCTTAAAAGGGACCATTTTTGGTCTCTTAAGGAGCCCATGTTTGAGTGTGTGTTGAGCATGCCATGGCTGTATTTTATGCTTATATTGCCATGTTATAACTTTGTATTAAGTTGGTTTTGGTACACCATGCATGCTTAGCATACCTACCATGTAATGCCTTGTAATTGCCTTAATATGCCTTAGGTTGTTAGCCTTTGTTTGAGCATGTTTTAGGCTTAGCCTTGTGAATGTTTTGTGCTTATTTTGCCATGCTTTAGGTCTGTCCATAGTTGTTTGGATCGATTTTGGCATGCTTAGTATAGCTCCTTTGCATTTGTGGCTTGTCGGGCTTGTATGCCTCAAGTATGTGAATGTGTAGCATGTGTTGATTGCATCATTTTGGTGGTTTGGAACCATCCAACATGTTATTTTAGTCCCTTGGACATGCTCATATGCTTGCCTTGGATGCCTCTTTGTTGCCTTAAAAGCGTGTGTTGTATGCCCTATGTTTTGACCATTGTGCATGCCTTTGAACTTGAGTCATTTAGATGCCATCTAGGTGGTCTTTTGGGCTTAGTTTCATGTGTTAAAACTCTGTTCTTGGTCGCCTAAGTCTTGCCATGTGTGGTTGTACTAAGTGTAGTTCATTGCCTCTTTGGTGAGCCTTGAATACTTGGGTCATTTGCATGCTTTTGTTTATCTTGTTTGAGTTGGTTTGGCACCTCTTCTAACATAATTTCAGAGCTTAACTTGCATGCTAATTGTTCATATTTGTGCCCTTTTAAATGTGTTTAAAAGTTGCCCCATTATGCTTTAAGTATTGGACCATGAGTGCTTGAATGTGTTGTGCATTTTGGCCTTCACTTCCTTGGTTTTGGCCACTGATTTTGGGCCTATTTGGAGTTGCCTAAGTCATGTTTAAGTCCACCCCTTTGCTTGGTTTGCATGCTTGCTTGTATGCTTGTATAAGTGCCTTGCATTGTCCATATTGCATGCTAGCCAACATGTCTAGGATTGCATTGCATTGTGCATGCTTGGCCTCTTGAAGTGAGTGTGATAGAGGTTAGGCTTCCTTGTGTGATTATATGGTTTGCATGCATTTGAAATTGAAGTGTACACTCGATTCTTTAGGCCATCATGCATGGAAATGCGTGATTGGTGGCCCAAGAATCGAGGCACATCCTCCCTTGAGTCATTAACATGATAGGGAATGTGATTGGTGCATACATAGCTTGAATAGCATTGCCATGCAAGATTTTGCCCTCTGCTGCTGTGAGTTGCAGGTTCTGCAGGACCTTATTGCCGGCCGGCAGTATTTAGTGCCGACCGGCAGTCAATCGATGGCCGGTGGGCTCATTTTGTGCCGATGGCCACATCCTAGTGCCGGTGGTCATTTCCTCCAGCCGGTGGTGATTCCCAGTGTCCTGAGAGGCATTCCTGAGACTTTGCCAGTTTTCAGAGGAGCAAAGCAGGGAAAACAGAGGCAGACTATGCATGGCAGTGCGATTCCGAGCAAGTCCCGAGCATGCGCTGCATCTAACCCGCTTCCCGAGGGCTTTACTGTTTTAATTAGATTGATTAATTTGTTTAGTTAATTTAATTAATTTGTAATATTTAATTAGCTTGCGTAGTTAATTAATTTGTTATTTATTTGGTCCCTCCGGGTGAGGGTAAATCTGTAATAAGTGTGGGTGCGTATGTGTGCATGTCTTCCAACCCCCACTTCTTTCTTCCCTTTTATTTACCCGCTTACGATGGTAGATTAGGACACGTTTATTTTAGCATACCTTATGCTATGCATGCGTGCATCCATGCATTTGTCTTACAATGCACCGGGCTCGGTACATCATACAAACCGCATTGTATCTTCAAATCTAACTTGAATACGTGCACCGAATGATTGCATTTCACATGCCATTTTAGGGTTAGCCGAGCCTACTCTAGATTGCACCCTTGCCTGCGATGCATTAGTCATTTTAACATGAACTAGGTCATGCATGCTTGCTAACTAGTTTATTGTTTTGGCACAGAGTACGATGTAAGTATTTATGCTTTAGCATATCGCATGCGTGTGAATGTTAACATGACAGTATGATTACCATGCGGCTAAATGCTTACGTGATATTACTGATTGAATGCCTGTGGGTGGAGGTTGGATTGCTTGAGTTGGAACAACTCGTTGAAATCCGTATTTTAGCCTACTTGCGAGTAGCAAAACCCAACACGTTTTTCAAAACAAGCGGATATGCAATGTCTACTTCCAAATTAGGCGATCTAGTCTATACTTGTTTGCTGTGCGCATAACATAGTAATTCTAGGCTAATAACTGGAATAAGAACACATAACGTTTTCAAAATCGGATATCACGGTTAGTAGAGGCCGGTCTTCGGACCGGGCGAAAGGGGGTGCTCATAGTTGACCTTCCCCGATCGTACCCAAGCTCCCGAGCCAAGACAACTTTGGTTATGACGGACACGTGGCCTTCGGCACCGAGTCAGGGTTTCCTAAATTTCCCATTAAAAAAAACATTTAGGTGGCGACTCTGTATCTGGCAAAGCAGTCCATGTTTGGCACTTCTTTTCAAAAAAATCTGTTTTCTCAAACGATTTGCCAGAGTTGGACTCTTTGGTTCAGATTACGAACCGCAACAAACAAAAAAAGGGGAGTCCGAACTGTAGCATCGAGATCCCACGCGAGCGCTGTTACAACTACCGACTCAAAGAACTGGTTACAAAAATGCATACCCTGGTCACTTATTATGGCTCTAGGAAACACGAAACGACTAAAGATCTTTTCATACAAGAATTTGATTACTACTTTATGATCGTTTGATCGGGTAGCTATTGCCTCCACCCACTTAGACACATAATCCACTGCCAAGAGAATATACTCAAACCCAAACGACAACGGGAAAGGGCCCAAAAAATCAATCCCCCAAATATCAAAGATCTTTACCACAAGAATAGGGGATATTGGCATCATATCATGACGAGATATTGAACCCATTTGCTGATAGCACAAACAAGTTCTACAAAATTGATGGACATCTTTAAAAATTGTGGGCCAATAAAACCCGCTTTGTGAAACCTTGGCGGCCGTTTTATGCCCACTAAAATGACCGCCACATGTAGAATAATGACAAAATGTAAGAATGCTATGCACCTCACTCTCTGGTACACACTGTCGGATCACTTGGTCAGAGCAATATTTAAACGACTCCGAATCCTCCCAAAAATAATACCTGACCTGTGAAAAGAATCGGTCTTTGTCTTGCTTAGACCAATCTTGCTTAGAATCGGTCTTTCTCTTTCTCGGTAGTAGTATAATTCAATTGTGTATCCGAGAGAGTGTGACTAACATAGTATATTGCATATAGTGCCCTATTGACCCTTTGGCTCAACACAGCTCTGACAGCAAAATCTGAGGCATCACACATGATTTCAAAGAGAAGCGACCAATTCGGTGATTTCATGATTAAGGTGGTAGTAAGGGCCACTCTTAGTGTTTCAAAGGCTTTCAAACATGCCTCATCAAAGATAAAAGGTGCGTCCTTAGCAACTAAACTACACAAAGGACGTGATATTTTACTAAAGTCTTTGATGAACCTAAGGTAAAAACCTGCATGCCCTAAGAAAGACCTAATTTGACGCACAAAATTAGGTGGAAGAAGGCCTTCAATGAGGTCAACTTTAGCTTTGTCAACCTCTATGCCTCGAGGGGACACAATGTATCCCAATACTATACCCTCATGAACCATAAAATGGCTCTTTTCCCAACTCAAAATCAGGTTTGTCTGCACACAACGAATAAGGACTTTGGTTAAGTTTTGGAGACATTCCTCAAAAGACGGCCCAAACATGGAGAAGTCATCCATGAAAACCTCTGAAAATTTCTCCACCATGTCAAAGAAAATGGCCATCATACGCCGTTGAAAAGTCACCGGTGCATTACATAGCCCAAAGCGCATACGCCTGTATGCAAAAGTGCCAAAAGGGTAAGTGAACGTGTTCTTTTCTTGGTCAGCAGGGTACATCGGGACTTAATTATATCCCGAGTAGCCATCAAGAAAACAGTAAAAGCCCTGTCCCGCTAACCTCTCAAGAATTTGATCAATAAATGGCAAAGGAAAATGATCATTCCTAGTCATGGAATTCAATCTCCTATTATCAATACACACTCGCTACCCAGTAGTGGTTCATGTAAGGACCAACTCTTCTTGTTCATTCTCTACAACAGTGATGCCCGGTTTCTTGGGCACCACTTGCGTGGGACTCAAACACTTGCTATCCAAGATGGGGCATATAATACCCGTATCCAACAATTTTAGCACCTCCTTTTTCACAACCTCTGTCATGTTGGGATTAAGTCTTCGTTGCATTTCACGAGAAGGTTTGGCATCATCCTTTAAATGTATATGATGCATGCACACGGAGAGATCTATCCCTTTCAAATTGGCCACCGACCACCTTATAGCACTCCGATGTGCCACGAGAACACTCATTAACTGACTCTCCTGCTCTGCAGTCAAGTCAGATGCAATGATGACTGGTAAAGTATCCTGGGGCCCTAAAAAAACATACTTGAGTGTGGTTGGAAGTGGCTTCAACTCAAGTGTAGGTGGTGTGACTAAAGATGGTATGGTGAGCTCTTTAGACAAAGGAGGAAATGACTCAAATTAGGCTTTCCATGGAGGAAAATCCGGTGTAGAAGAAGAATTAAGTAAAGCGTTCACCTCCTCAACTAACCCGTCAATATCAAAATTCTCAAACCTAAAATAAGTTAGACAAGCCTCTAGAGAGTCCTCTACAAGAATGGAAGGTAAAGCCTTCTCCACAATCCCATCCACAACATCCATAAATAAACACTCCTCTCTCTCATAGGGTTGTTGGGATGCTTGGAAAACAATGAGTTTCACTTGCATATTCCCAAATGAAACTTCCATAACCCCGGTACGACAATTTATGCACGCATTGGCCGTAGCCAAGAAAGGTCGACCTAAGATCACCGGGATTTGCTTCCTAGAGCTGGCTACCGGTTCCATATCTAAAACCAAAAATTTAACAAGAAAATAAAACTTATCGACCTTCACTAGCACATCCTCAATCATGCCATGTGGCACTTTGAGGGACCGGTTAGCCAACTAGAGAGTAACAGTAGCGGGCTTCAACTCGCCAAGCCCAAATTCTTCGTACACAGAGTACGGCAACAAATTGACACTAGCCCCTAAATCTAACAAGGCTCTATCAATGAAATAGTCCTCTATAATGCATGCATTGGTTGGGGCACCCGGGTCTTTAAGCTTAGGGGGTGTGTCATTCAACAAGATGAAGCTTACTTGCTCCGTGAGTATGACCTTTTGAGACACGTGTGTCCTAGATTTACACTTTTGCGTACAAAGGTCCTTCAACAATTTAACATAGAAGGGTACTTGCTTAATCGCCTCCAATAGGGAGAGGTTGATTTTAACTTGTTTAAAAACCTCCATCATTGCTTCTATGGATACCGCCTTCTTATTAAAAGGAGACGGTGTCTTAAGGCATTGGGGAAAGGGGGCCTTAGGCACATAAGGTGCCTTGGGTTCATGTGAAGTGCTGGGGGCTAAGTCATTCCCCTTAGGTGTTTTTCCCTCACCCTTGCTCTCATTGGGTGGACCACCGTGGTCACCCTTCTTAGCCCTAGTTGCATCAGCCGCAACTGGCCTAGGCTCTAGCTCCCTCCCACTTTTCAAGGTAATCACCGCTTGCACCTACTCATGGTGCTTTCCATTCCCACCTGACCCCTCTGCCCCATATTGACCCTTTGGGTTGGCCACAGTCTGACTCGATAATTTTTCCTCCTCTCTCCTATTCATGTTATTAGCCATTTGATCCAATTGGGCCTCTAGCTTGGCAATGGAGTGAGTATGGGAGTGAACTACTGGTGCTAACCCTTTAAGTTCTAAGAGAACTTCTAACACCTAAGTCTCAAAAGCCGAGTTGCCTTAAGGAACATGCGGAGGTTGTGGTTGTCGGTAAGGTTGTGGGGGTCGATAAGGTTGTGGTGGTCGATAAGAAGATTGGTTGGCAAAATTATTAAAATTCTGCCTTGGTGGTGGAGGATTGTAAGAAGTGCCTTGTGAAGGAGGTCTCCATGAAAAATTAAGGGGATTTCTCCATCCCAAATTATATGTATTGGAATATGGGTCATTACCCGGGTTGGAGAATCCTTAAGCTGCATTCACATGCTTTTGGACTAACTCCAGAAATTGTGATGCTGAAGGGCACTCACCCAAGTCATGAGCACAGCTCACACCAATAGCACACGCCTCGTGAAATTGAGGCTGATCTTGCTATGTAGGGGCATGTGCCGTAGCTAATAATTAGTTTATTTTGTGGGACAATGCCTCTACTTGTTGGGCTAACTCTAGGTTTTGCTCCACCTCATAAATTCCCCCTCTCTTCGGGGCTTTAACTACTGGTTGCCAGACTTGCCGGGCTGCAGAGGCATGGTGAAAGGAATTATCACTTAGGTTCTCAAACAATTGCCATGCCTCAGCGTCATTTTTGGACATAAATGTCCCACCACAAGAAGAATCCACTATTTGGTGGTGAGGCTCAGTTAAGCCATAGTAAAATGTTTGAACAAGTTGCCAATCAGGAACTTGGTGGTGGGGACATGTAGACACCCCATTTTTGACCGTCCTCAAGACTTGGACGTCACCGTTGGAACACTCGGTGATCATCCATGTTTGTGTTCGTTTGGAGTTCCCGGAGTTCTCGGCTCGCGCGCCTTGCCTCAGGACCTTCGAACTCGATCGTTTTGTGTCTGGTTTTGCACCAAACACTTGTGTTTTGCCTTGGGAGGGCAGGGAATGCTTTGTGAGGCATCCCCACACACCACCAGCTGTGGCTAGAGGCCACCGGCTGGCTGTAGTTTCCACCGGCACTATATTGTGCCGGTCGGCACTATTTTGTGCCGGTCGGCACTATTTTTGGCGAAATGACCATTTTGCCCTGCCGACTACTGTGCACTTGCTTTCTGAGATATTTTCAGACAGCTGTGTGCAATTTGCTTCCCCTCCATACACGTGTATGGAGGGATGAGCCCTTAGTTGCTTAGCTTGTAAGTCTTACAAGTTCTATAAGAGGAAGGCTCTTCCTCTTGGCTTAAGGTTGGGATTTCTTGAGAGGTTTCAGCCATTTTAGAGAGAGAGCAAGCTCTGGTTTTAGGTTAGATCATATATCTATCTTATCTCTCTCCTTTCTTGCTTATTTAGTACACTAGGTGCCTTAGTTCACACTATTGCACACAAGCACCTAGTGTCTCACCTTCTCCTTGCAACTGAGGTTCTAAGGACTGATTTTGAGTGTTCTTGACTGGTTTGGAGCTCAAGGAACCAACTACTCCAACCTTTGTGAAGAAAAGCTTCAAGGGTAAGAAACTTACTTTATTTACCCCATTTTTGCACTCTATTTTTGCTTGCTTTAAAACAGTTTTTGTGCCTGGTCTATAACACAAAAAAGTTCTGTTTTTTTAGCCTCTTCATTGTATATTAAGAGTGTTTTGTGGTTTGAGCAAGTTTGACCACCCTCAGGCCTTGAAAAGGGCTCATTTTTGTGCTATTTTGGAGAGATCCGGGACTTGTGTGCTTGGACCTCTCCACCACTGAAATCTTGAGGGATTTCAATGGTGGAGATGGTGCCTTAAAGTCCTAGAAAGGGGAGGGCCACCCCCCTCTCCTTGATGTCCTTGAAAAGGGCAAGTTTTGCTTCCTTTTGTAGCTTCATGCTTGAGTGTGTGTTGAGCATGTTTGACTTGTTTTCCATGCTTATATTGCCATGTTATAACATGATTTCAAGTTGGTTTAGGTCCCTTATGCATGCTTAGCATAGTTGCCTTGTAATCCCTTTTTATGCCTTACATGCCTAGGTTGTATGCCTTAGCTTCGAGCATGTTTTAAGCTTGCATTTGTGAAGCTTGTATGCTTATTTTGCCATGATTTAGCTCTGTCCATAGCCATTTGGGTCGATCTTATCATGCATTACATAGCTCCTTTGTATTTGGCTTGTTGGCCTTAGGAGTATGCATGTGTAGCATGCCTTGCTTGCTTCCTTTTTGATGTTTTGGAATCATCTAACATGGTATTTCAGACCTTTTAGTGTGCTTGTATGCATGCCTTAGTTGCTTCTTTAATGCTTTAAAAGCATGTGTTGAATGCTCCATGTTTTGGTCATGTTGTATGCCTTTGTGCTTGAGCCCTTTAGATGCCATCTAGATGCTCCTTAGGCTTTATTTAGGTCTGCTTGTGACCTGTTTTGAGTCCCTTTAGCTTTGTGAGGCTTGGTAGACTTGGCCTTAGTTTAAGCCTTAATGGCTTGTTCAAGACTTGGACCATTTGTTGCATGCTTTGGCTTGCTTTGTTGCATGATTTGGCATCATATTTTGCATGATTTTCAGAGCTTTATATGCATGTCAATTGTCCATGTTTAACTCACTTCAAGTGTGCTTGAATGTTGTTGTTATGCTTAAGTGTTGGTACCTTAACATGTGTATGTGTGCATGTGTGTTGGCCCTCATAATTTAGCATTTTGGCCACTGACTTTGGCCCTTTTAGAGCTGCCCAATTCATGTTTTAAGTCCATCTTTCAATTGGTTTACATGCTCGTTTGTATGCTTGCATGAGCACCTTGCATTGTCCATGTTGCATACTAGTTTGCCATGCTTAGGGCTTCGTCATATTGACATGCATGCCAAGCCTCTTGACCAAGTCATGATAGAGGTTTGAGCACCCTTGTTTGCTTGTTTGCATTGCATGCATTTGAAATTAAAGTTGCACACTTGATCCTTTGGGCCATCACGCATGGAAATGCGCGATTGGTGGTCCGGGAACCGAGGCACATCCCCCTTCGAGTCAATAACATGATAGGGAGTGTGTTTGGTGCATAAATGACTTGAATTACATTGCCATGCAATTTGTTGCCCTCTGCTGCTGTGAGTTGCAGGTCCTGCAGGTATTTTGTGCCGACCGGCACTGTTTAGTGCCGACCGGCAGCCAATCGGCAGCCGATGAGTGAATATAGTGCCGGTGGCCTCCTCCTTCAGCCGGTGGTGTTCTACCCCAGCCGGTGGTACTCCCCAGTGCCCTGAGAGGCACTCTTGGGACTTTGGCAATTTTCAGAGGAGGGTAGCAGGGAAAACAGAGGCACACTTGCATGACAGTGCGATTCCGAGCCCATTCCGAGCGCGCGCTGCATTTGGGCCCTCCTCCCGAGGCATTTACTGTTTTAATTAGATTAATTATTTGTCTAATTAATTTAGTGAATTTGTAATAATTAATTAGCTTGCGTAGTTAATTATTTGTATTATTATTTTGGTCCCTCCGAGCGAGGGCAAAGTTGTAATAAGTGTGTGTGAGTGGGTGTATGTCCTCCAATCCCCACTTCTTTCTATCCCTTTTATTTACCTGCTTATGATGGTAGATTAGGGCACGTCTATTTTAGCATACCTTATGCAATGCATGCGTGCATCCATGCATTTGTCTAAACATGCATCGGGCTCGGCACATCATACAACTGCATCGTATTTTCAATTCCAAATTGAATACGTGATAGTTGTTGCATTTCACATGCCATGCTTAGGGTTAGCCGAGCCTACTCTAGAATGCATTTATGCCTGTGTTGCATTAATCACTTAACATGAACTAGGTCATGCATGTTTGCTAACCGGGTTATTGTTCTTTGCACAGAGTACGATGTAAGTATTTTATGCTTTAGCACTTTGCATGCATGTGAATGCTAACATGACAGTATGCTTACCATGCGGCTAAATGCTTATGTGTTATAAACTGTTTAAATGCCTGTGGGTGGAGGTTGGATTGCGTGAGTTGGAACAACTCATTGAAATCCGTATTTTAGCCTACTTGCGAGTAGCAAAAACCAACACGTTTTTCGAGATAAAACGGATATGCAATGTTTACTTCCAAGTTAGGCAATCTAGTCTATACTTTTGTGTTGTGCGCATCACATAGTAATTCTAGGTTAAATAATCGGAATAAGAACGCATAAAGTTTTCAAAAACGGATATCATGGTTAGTAGAGGCCGGTCTTCGGACCGGGCGAAAGGGGGTGCTCATAGCTGACCTTCCCCGATCGTACCCAAGCTCCCGAGCCAAGTCACTTTGGTGATGACGGACATGTGGCCTTCGGCGCCGAGTCAGGGTTTCCTAAATTCCCCATTTTAAAAATATTTAGGTGGCGACTCTGTAATCTGGCAAAGCAGTCCATGTTTGGCACTTCTTTTCAAAAATCTGTTTTTCTCAAGAACGATTTGCCAGAGTTGGACTCTTTGGTTCAGATTAAGAACCGTGACAATTTGAGTCCGAACTGTAGTAAACCCAATATGAACGGAATGGGACTTAACCCTCCCGGGGCGTTCGGGGACGTCTACAGTTTCTGGCGACTCTGCTGGGGATGTTTAGAGAGCTTGACTCGAACTCGTGATATCCTGTTTTGACTACGCTTATGTGTTTCTTTGCATTGCATGTAACGACCCAGAAATCCTTTCCTCCGCTCGAGCGGAGGAGTGGCCGCTCGAGCGGACTTTTGGGGTTTCCAGCAATTTTTCAGATGGCCTGAGATTCTGGGAGTTGTGGTTCTCCGCTCGAGCGGGGGAGTTTACGCTCGAGCGGACGACTTTGTTGGTCTGCGCGCTCGAGCGCAAGGAACCATGTAATTAAGTTACTTGGGAACTACGTAATGGTCAGGGACCACCAAGTAAACTGCATTAGAAGATAAGTTCGAACATGTACTCTCTAATTAAAATTATGTATGGAACTATTACAGATGGGCTGACTTAGTTAGAGACTTTGTGGAGGGTACTTTCATTACGAGTGAACTTAATGCATGCTGTGGGAACTCATTTCGCATAATTGAATAAGAAATTTGAAACCTTAAAGGGTTAATTATCTGAAATTGATTATGTATCTGTGACCAGCATAATTCTTATGTAATCTTAAGTATGTTTACGAGATTTCCATTTTGGAATGCTTAAACGATTGGATTGTATCCCATATGTTTTAGGTATGACCATCTATATATATATCCAAGTCTTCTTACGCCTAGAAAGAAATAAGGATTGAAAAGAAAAGAAGTAAAGTTTAAGGTATGTTGAGCTTTTGATTGACCTCTCTTGAAGTTGAGTAGGAGCCTCTATGTGAGTGTCTTTAAGGGGTAATTGTAGATGGTCCTCACTATTCTATGTTTTAGTGTCAATGAAACAAAGAGTTGGTGATGCCACTAATTGAAGTGCAATTGAATTTGGTGATGGACCGTATAATGTGAATTGTCTTTGAAATTGAGAAGTTGTTATGGGCCTTGGGATTATAATTGGTTAGTGTTGTTCCTTGGCCGTTGAAATTTTGATGCGTATATGTTGATCGAAAGTATTTGTGATCCTTTTCTATCCCAAGTGTGGATCTAGTTTTGGAACATTACAGGGTGTGTTTCGTGTATATGTTTGACCTATTTTCTATTGGTTTTCTCAAATTTCGAGGACGAAATTTTTGTAAGGAGGGAAGGATGTAACGACCCAGAAATCCTTTCCTCCGCTCGAGCGGAGGAGTGGCCGCTCGAGCGGACTTTTGGGGTTTCCAGCAATTTTTCAGATGGCCTGAGATTCTGGGAGTTGTGGTTCTCCGCTCGAGCGGGGGAGTTTACGCTCGAGCGGACGACTTTGTTGGTCTGCGCGCTCGAGCGCAAGGTTGGGCGCTCGAGCGGGTCGCCTGGGTAAGTTTGATTCTGAAGCATGTGGATTCATTTTGATGTTCTTCTTAGTGTATTTGAAATGTTCTTACCTTATTTTGGGATATTAATTGAGATGATAATATGATGGTAGAGTAAGATTGGATCAAAAACTTTATTTTGAATAATTTGTTTGCGACAAACCGTCACTCATTTGTCCTTTTCTTTTTCCACACTTTGATTTGGATGTGAGGTTCGAATCGTTGGAAAGCTTATTTTCGGGGCTTCAATTTGGACACAAGAACGACCTAAAACGGAGTCCGGATGGGAGAGTTACGCATGTTTGAAGTTTCGAAATCTGTGCTGAGGGCAGGTCCGCTCGAGCGGAATAGGTCCGCTCGAGCGGAAATTACGGACAGCAGCTTTAAAAAACGGGTTTTGAGATCATTTCTTCCATTTTTCTTTTCCCTTCTTCTTCCCTCTTGCATAGGTCCGAAACCCTAGCCAAAAACCTTTGATTTTCCTCCACATTTATCAACAATCCACCATGATTCTTGCATCAAGAATGGAGAATAAGAGAAGATTAACGTTTTCAACCGATTGGAACTTGGATTTGCGAAGGATTCTCATCAATCTTCGTTCTTTGCTTGATTCTTGAGGTAGGGGTCTTAGTTCTCCTTCAATGCTTTCATTATAAATAGATTGGTGATATTTAAGAGTATATAAATGCAAAACCTCTATTTTGAGCATATAGAGTTATTTTGTAGACATTTAGGGATTTCGGGTTTGAAGAGTTTGGGGCTTTCTTGTTGGGTTTCGATTATAAATTATGATCCTAGGATGTTTAATCAAAGGGTATTGGAAGAAAGAGTAATGGGTGAAGAAGTTTAAAGTTTCTTGAAATTTCTCAATTTGTCTAGGAACCCTAGATTAATTGGTGATGATAAATAATGAGTTTGCCCAAATTAAAAATAGAATCATGGAATTAGTGGGTTGAATTGTACACGTACAAGTTTAATTGGATTTCTGAGATGTTCGAAATAATGTTCAAATTTACGAATGAACCTTGTTATGGGCACTGTAAATCATGTTAAATTGAGAAAGGAAATAGGGGAAATGATTTAAAGAATTAATGTGCGACTTCATGTGTGTGTAGGACACGCTTCGGGAGGACCAATGCTTCACCAATGCTCTGTGAGTAATAGTACAAAGATATACATTTTATTTAGCATCGATAATTATTATCACTAACGCTCTGTTTCTTGTAAGTGTTACACGAACATGTTACACAAACATTTATGATGGTTGAAAGTCAATGTGAACGTTGAAAGGTCGGCATACATCGGTATGACTTTGAAATGACCCTGTTCTGTCGATGATGAATAATAATTCTCTATTATCTATAAGCAATTCTTAATGAATAAACGGAATATGTTTATCTTTAAACCAAATATCTGTATGAAACTAAGAATATTCCATTGTGTTACACATGGACCCGAAGTCGTTGAGAATCTATGATACGCATGTAAATGTTTAACATTATTACGAGACTCACGTTAGAATGTGGGTCATTCTGTCCTTATTAAGCAGAACGGTAGTTTAAGAAAACTGATGTTATTTCTATTACTGTTCCGGTTGTGCTATGCATAACATGATATTAACTTCTGTTTGATTCAATGTATGTTTTGTGACATAATGTTTGTTAATGACATTCTGATTTCCGTCAGTTACAATATTAGCATATGTGTTGATTGGAACTCAATGAGAATGAAATGTTGAAAAGATATACGTACATAGTAGTATGTTCTGGGCCGCAAGGCTGTTCTGGGCCGAAAGGCTATTCTGTTATTTCTGGGCTGATAAGCTGCTCTGTTACGGAAACTAGACCCATGTGTGTTTGAGACATCTTTTCAGAATGTAGTTAACCATATACTTCTACAGTTATATACTTTATTGTTTGAGTTGAATATTACATGATTTACTTACTATTATTCACTGAGCTTGACTCACTTTATTTTATGTCTGTTTCTGTAGGCACTCAACCTGGGGGTCAACCTTAACCTGTGGCTTCCGTTACCAGTTGCCAAGCCTTGAGTATCTAGATTCTTAGGTGTTGACCGTTCAAGTTATGGAGTTTTGCTAAGTTTTAATTTGTACCTTAAGTGTTATTAAGCTTGATGTATATGTATATGTATTTAGCTATCTCCAGATATACGTCAATGTATATTTATCTGCATTATGTTCTGTCTGTGATCCTGGCATAGTAGTGGTAGCTCAATGGATATATTTTATACTATTATATGATATTAAATGCTTCCGTTCAGGCCCCATAGATAATATTTATCAGGTTTGGTGTCCATTTCGAATGGGTCATGCCCAAATTTTTAGGGGCGGATTTGGGGCGTGACATTGCATGTGCATTGGTGCGCCTAGGACACCGTGTTGGCCATCTGCTATTCCTGAGCGGTTTGCCAGAGGCTTGTCTTGTCAAGACATGTCCATAAGGCTGACCGGTTGCGGGCTCTGCCAGTATGGGAACACAAACCCCGGTTTTACCGGGGCACCCTTTTCGACCATTCGACCTAGTGCATATTCGGAATCCATAGTGACCATTCCAAACTAGGACAGGTTGCTTTACCCGATATAGGTTGTTTGAAACCGCTGCGTGCGTAGTGAAACCCTAGCTCCTGACAAGATAGGACAGGGAAACCCTACCCCAACATAGGGGTGTATTGGCTCTCATTTACTTGCTATGTGCTTTTAGAGTGTATCTCTGCAGGGAACGCATATATCAGTTTACAAGTTTGGGTATCCGGCCCGAGGGCATCAGTATCAGTGATTGTTGAGAATTAGTTGTGTCTGTGGGTATCAGTTCAGTTCTGGACAGGGATTCTGGGGAACAGTGATAGAGTACAGTTGTCCGGCTACATCCGTGTTGATCTGTTTGGGGCTGAAATACCGCTTGTTTTCTGTTTCAAGGTTCAGAGATTCAGAGGGTCGATCCAGAACAGCTAGTGTCTTCTCCTTGCTGAGGCAGGACTGAACATGACGCAGAATGCAGAAGAACTTGTGGTCATGACGGCTGCATTGAATCAGGGGATCACCCTACATGATGAAACCACCGTTGACATGCCGCATCCGCCCAGATCGCCGGCCGCGCACCCAGTTTGGGCTCCCCAGCTATATCAGGCTCGCGAGCCCACTACATTTGAACTAATGGGGATGATAGGTGATCTTCAAAGGTCCGTGACGGATCTCGCCTATGGAATGACAGCTTCGCCGCCAGTCGCACCATACGTCGGAAGCTTTGTACCCCAGGAGCCCCCGCTACTGGGACGAATTGTGATCGAACTCAATCAACCGGAGATGCCCTCCAGTTATGGTAACGACACATCAAACCAAGTTCTGAACCAGGCCGAGGCCAGAGATAAAGGCAAGATGGAGGCAGACGCCGACCCTATCGAACAACTGCTGTGGGCAGTAGAGGCTTTGAAAGCCAGGGGGATGAACAAGCAACAGGTATCTGCAGTTATGACAAAAGCTGTGGAGGGTGCTTTCCCCACTTCGCCTGAGGGCAGTTCCAGTCAATCAGAGAATCGGGATAGGCCCCGTCATGCCAAAACAGTTCTTCCCACTTCCAGCCTTGCATCCGGAAAGAATCAGAAATCCAAAGCCGCACCCGCTGATCCGTTCGCTAGTGCATCTAGCAAGAGTGTTCAGACTCCAAGATACCTGCCCCGAGGGCGCAGGGCCTTCCATCCTCTCCACATGCCTTTGTCTAGGGCACTTCTGATCTTGGCCAAAAAGGGGCATCTTACACCCCTCGATCCTAGGCCACTCCCCAAACCCCTTCCAGCAGGCCATGATGCCACTCAGTACTGTGCGTACCATCAGCAGACTGGTCACGCTACCGACACTTGCTTCCGCCTCCGTCACGAGGTACAAGATTTGATTGATAACAAGATTATTCTCCCGCCCACCTCGGCCAAATCCATCACTACAGAGTTCTTGGAGTACGAGGACACAGATACGGAGGATATAGATACCGTGAGTATGTAATCAGAAGGTGAATCGCCTGTGGGCAGTGTCTGGTACATTTGTCTGGGTATAGCGTTTGGCACGCATTTTTGGGCACCTGCTAAATGTTAATTTTTGTAAATTCTGACTTGGGTGTCGAGTCAGTCTTCTGTTTTGTCTTGAGCCTGTCTCATTGTTTTGAGACATTCATTTGCTTAAGGGTCTGTCTAATTGTAATGAGTCAGTCCCTCTTCTATAGAATACCAGGTGATTTCAGGGTTGTTGCCTCAAACACCGTTTTGTCTTATAAATAGTTGTTTTTGCTTTATCTTGAGTCCGTTTCTGTCAGGAAGCCAGTTTCGCTCACAAATCTACATGAAACAGCCATGGCTATCAGGTGCTGTGTTTGTCGCTATTCGAATTAGCCGTACCAAAGGGTGTGAATGGAACGACAGTACATACTGCCTGCTCTCTTGTGCCTTGAACATCGTCATAATGACCTAAGCTTTCATAAAACCCTTTTCCAACACTGTGGTGATGAAAACGAAGAGGAAGTAATTCCTCGGGTTTTGCAAAATTTTGATCATTTTGAGAAAAGGAGCGCATGCTAAGCTTTTTATGAACGAAATCATGCTTGTCGGCGTGAGTACTGAGAAGGACCCTGGCCTGACCCAGATTGGTTCCACACTATCTTCAACACGAGCGATTTGTCGCTTTCTTAAAAACTTTCAAAAACAAAATATTTTGTGCAGTCTCGCGGAGACTTGTGTGGAATCGCTCTTGAGATTGTAAAGCCCAGGATCGCTCTCAGCCTCGAGACTCGACCCTTCATTTTCCAAACCTTGGACCGGCATCCAGAACTTAGTTATCAATGCAAGACCTGTGTGGCCAGATTCGAAGCAGCCCTCGATCAAGAGGCACCGAAATCGGAGCAAAAGATTAGAGCTCACCGGAAAAAGCGCGCCAAGCAACCATGATGAACCCTCCTGCAAAGCACTGCAACAGCCATTCTCCCGGAAACGGGGAGGTTTCGATTTCAAAAACCATTTGGCATGGACTGGCTACACTTTTACCCTTTGAGAGGCTCGCTGGGCTGAAAACCCGGAAGGGCGGTCCAGGCAAAAGTTAGAGCAAAGAAAAAAGAAAAAAAGAAAAATACAAAAAGAAATGAAAATGCAAAAAAAGAGAAGCAAGAAAAGAGAAGAAAAAGAAATGAAAATGCAAAAAGAAAAAGAAAAGAAAGAAGAACAAAGCTCGCAAGGTCGAAAACCCGCATTGGGCGCCTTGGCAAAAGTTAGAGCCTAAACAGTGAAGGTTAAAATACCTGAGTGTACCTTAACCGGAACTACGTAAGGCTTGATTCCCATGTTTGGGATACGTAGGCAACTTCATCCTGAAGTCCAGCCCCCGACGCTCCCCATAGCGTCTCAGTCCATGTAATGGTTTTGATTACCCATGCTTCCTCCGAATCCGATGTCTCGGTTGCAACAATTGGAGCTGCGTGATCAACTTCCTTCTGGAACCCAGTCACCAACACCTTCAAGGTGACTGTGTCCATATATTGTTTGTGACTGTCTTCGCCCGCTCCGTGCCTGAGAGCCCGGTCGAGCTCAATCATCAATAGGCATGCCGCGGCATCATCCAAACAAGGGGCAACTTTCCGTTGCCATCTATTGCCAAAGTTGCCCTCAGTCGTCATCCAAACTAGGGGCAACTTTCCGTTGCCCTTCCTCTCCCCCTTTTAAGCCAGGGACAATTTTCCAAATTGCCTCCGATCCGAGGTTGCGCATCTCGAGGGTAAGTTCTGCGCTCGTTGAGCGTTCGCTGTTTGCAAAAATAGTTTTTGAAAATTTTCACCGAAGTTGACTTATTTTCTCGAAAACTATTTCATTTTCCAAAATCGGACCATGTTTGGACCCAAAAGGAGAATTTTCAGTGCGCACAGCCTGATTCGCATGGTTTTCAAATCAAAAATTGAACAAGCATGTTAATCCGACGTTCATTTTGATCAAAACTGTTTTAGAAAGAAAACGGAAAAAATGGTCAGAGTAATGAACTAGGGGCACAGTTTGAACCAGGCGTTCTGTCTCTC
>JAPPVO010004759.1:0-18101 GCA_030407325.1 Camellia japonica
GGCTTTTGAAGTGCTCGGTCTGGCCGAGGCTTTTGAAGTGCTCAGTCTGGCCGAGGGCTTGTTCAAGTGCTCAGTCTGGCTGAGGCTTTTGAAGTGCTCGGTCTGGCCGAGACTTTTGAAGTGCTCGGTCTGGCCGAGGCTTTTGAAGTGCTCGGTCTGGCTGAGGCTTTTGAAGTGCTCAGTCTGGCCGAGGGCTTTTGAAGTGCTCAGTCTGGCTGAGGCTTTTGAAGTGCTCGGTCTGGCGGAGGCTTTTGAAGTGCTCAGTCTGGCGGAGGCTTTTGAAGTGCTCAATCTGGCTGAGGCTTTTGAAGTGCTCAGTCTGGCTGAGGCTTTTGAAGTGCTCGGTGTGGCCGAAGGCTTTTGAAGTGCTCGGTCTGGCCGAGGCTTTTGAAGTGCTCAGTCTGGCTGAGGCTTTTGAAGTGCTCAGTCTGGCTGAGGCTTTTGAAGTGCTCGGTCTGGCCAAGGGCTTTTGAAGTGCTCAGTCTGGCTGAGGCTTTTGAAGTGCTCGGTCTGGCCGAGGGCTTTTGAAGTGCTCAGTCTGGCGGAGGCTTTTGAAGTGCTCGGTCTGGCCAAGGGCTTTTTTGAGTGCTCAGTCTGGCTGAGGCTTTTGAAGTGCTCGGTCTGGCCGAGGGCTTTTGAAGTGCTCAGTCTGGCGGAGGCTTTTGAAGTGCTCGGTTTGGCTGAGGCTTTTGAAGTGCTCAGTCTGTCTGAGGCTTTCTGGAACTTAAATCGTCATTGAGACACACATATATATGACTGAGAGATATAAATGTCAATAAATTACATTGAACAAAAAGGATAACAAGAATGTTCAAGCGTGTTACTTCTTCGAAAAGAAAATACAATAACTGAGCAACTCAAAAGCAGTAGTTTACTGAAAATAACGTTTCAAGTGTTTGACGTTCCAGGGGTGTGGGAGGTCTCATCCTTCCAGATCCTGAAGCCGGTAAGTGCCTGGACGTGGTCTGGCCTTCAAATGTAAGGTCCCTCCCATTTGGCTGCCAATTTACCCTCAGTCGGATTCTTGGTGGCAAGGGTTGCTTCTCTCAACACTAGGTCCCCCACAGCGAACTCCCTTGGTCGGACCTTGCGGTTGTAATGTGTTCTCATTTTTTGTTGGTATGAGGCCAGTCTGACAGCAGTGGTCTCCCTGAGTTCTTCAATTAGGTCTAGGTCGGCTTGGCGGAGCTCGTCAGTGAGTGCTGGATCCGGATGCAAAACTCTGGGGGTTGGCAGACCGACTTCCACTGGGATAACCGCTTCAGTGCCGTATGTTAGGCGAAAAGGGATTTCCCCAGTGGGGGTCCGAGCTGTAGTTCGGTAGGCCCAGAGTACATTTGGTAGTTCTTCAGCCCAGAGTCCCTTAGCAGCTTCCAGCTTAGTCTTGATGATCTTCAGAAGAGAACGATTGGTGACCTCAACTTGGCCGTTGGCTTGGGGATGACCGGGGGAGGAGAAACATGGTTGGATCTGGAGGTCTGCACAGAACTTTCTGTATCTGGCGTTGTCAAATTGTTTGCCGTTGTCTGACACGATGGCCTGAGGGATGCCAAATCTGCAAACGATTGACTGCCAGATGAACTTGGTTGTGTTCCGTTCGGTGATGGTGGCAAGGGGTTCTGCCTCTACCCACTTGGTGAAGTAATCAATGGCAACAACCGCGAACTTGGTCTGGCCTCGGCCGGTGGGAAGTGGACCAATTAGGTCGATCCCCCATTTGGCGAACGGGTACGGGCTGCAGAGTGTAATTAGTTCAGTGGGAGGAGCATGGGGGATGTTGGCAAAGCGCTGACACTTATCGCATTTGAGGACAAAATCAGTAGCGTCTTGATTGAGAGTCGGCCAGAAATAACCAGTACGGAGTATTTTGTGGACCAAAGACCTGCCGCCCGAATGATTGCCACAAATTCCCTCATGGATTTCTTACATCACATAGGTTGCCTGGGTTGAGTTGAGGCATCGCAGATATGGTCGTGAAAAACCACGTTTGTACAAGATGCCATTGACCAGGACGTACTTAGACGACCGAGCCTGACCTTGGCGGCCTGCTGTTGGTCATTTGGGAGTTCTCCTGTTGTCAAAAATAGGGTGATGTCGGATGCACAGGGGATGGGTTCATTTTGGAGGAACTGCACCTTGTGCGGGTCGAGGGAGATAGCCGGGTGAGTTAGGTATTCGAGGCGGACTCCATGGCTGAGGTCGGACTGATCTGCAGAGGCCAACTGAGCCATCTCATCAGCTTTGGAGTTTTCCGCCCGAGGTATGTGTTTGATCTGGAAAGTATTGAAGAGGCGAACAAGAGGGAGTGCCATGTCCCTGTAGGCCCGCATTGTGCCATCCTTGGCGTCGAATTCCCCCGTAATCTGACCGACGACGAGCTGTGAGTCACTGAACACTCGGATGTGGCTGACACCAATATCCTTGGCCAGATGGAGTCCTGCTATCAATGCTTTATATTCGGCCTCGTTGTTGCTGGCCTCAAACAAGAGACGGAGAGCACATTTGAAATAACCATCCTCTGGGGAGGTGAGGATGAGGCCAGCCCCACTACCTTCCCTCCGGGATGACCCGTCGACGTTGAGAGTCCAAGAATGGGGGTCTTCTGGTCAGCAGGGGTGGGTGGGGCGGAGAGGTAGTGGTTGGGGTAGGGTTGGTGAATTCCAAGATAAAGTCGGCTATGGCCTGTCCCTTGATTGCTGTGAGAGGACGGTAGGAGATGTCAAACTGGCTGAGTTCCATTGACCACTGCATAAGTCGGCCAGAAAGCTCTGGTTGCTGCATGACCTTCTTCAGGGGTTGGTCGGTGAGGACCACTATAGAATGGGCCTGGAAGTAAGGACGAAGTCGTCTGGAGGCGATGACCAAGGCCAGGGACAACTTTTCTAGCAATGGGTAATTCTGCTCCGCTCCCCTGAGAGCTCGACTGATGTAGTAGACCGGCCGCTGGACTGAGCCGTCTTCCCTGATAAGAGCTGCACTGACGGCGGTGTTTGATACTGTTAAGTAGAGGAAGAGGGGCTTGCCTGTGATTGCTTGTGAAAGGAGAGGGGGATTGGCCATACATTGCTTTAACTGCTGAAAGGCCTCTTCGGATTCAGTTGTCCATTTAAAAGTCTGCCGAAGGACTTTGAAGAATGGTAGGCTCTTATCTGTTGCGCGGGAAATGAAGCGGTAGAGCCGCCACTCTGCCAGTGAGTCTTTGAACTTCTTTGACAGTTTTGGGTGACTGTATCTCAATTAAGGCCTTGATCTTCTCAGGGTTGGCTTCGATGCCGCGCTGACTAACCATAAAACCCAAGAACTTTCCAGATCCTACTCCGAAGGCGCACTTCTCGGGGTTGAGCTTCATCTGATACTTGCGAAGGGTGGCAAAGGTCTCCCGTAGGTCGATCAGATGGTCAGTGGAGAGTTTGCTCTTGACTAGCATGTCGTCCACATATACTTCCATGTTTCGACCGCTCTGATCTTGGAAAACAACATTGACTAACCATTGATAGGTGGCCCCAGCATTCTTTAGTCCGAACAGCATTATACAGTAGTGGTAGGTACCTCGGTCGGTAATGAAGGATGTGTGTTCCCGATCGGATGGGTGCATCATGATTTGGCTGTACCTAGAGAAAGCATCCATGAAGCTAAGCATTTGGTGACCGGCCGTGGCGTCAACCAGCAGATCTATGCGGGGGAGTGGATAGCTATCTTTGGGGCAAGCTCGGTTCAGGTTAGAGTAATCGACGCAGAGTCGCCACTTGCCGTTGTTCTTGCGGACCAGAACCACATTGGACAGCCACTTAGGATAGTCCACATTTCGGATGAACTGAGCCTCAAGGAGTTTGTCAACTTCTGCGGCTATGAGATTATTGCGCTCTAGGTGGAAAATACGTTGTTTTTGTCTGTAAGGTCGGAAATGAGTTCGATGCTGAGGCGGTGAGTTATGAAGGCGGGGTCAATGCCTGGCATATCTGAATGGGTCCAAGCAAAGACGTCATTGTGGTCGGTCAAAAGGGCAGTAAGATCGGATTCGCTTGGGGGGATAGTTGGCCGCCGATCTTAACGGTTTTTAATGGGTTGGTGGGGTCAATAGGGACCTCAACGAGCTCCTCCACTGGTTCTCCCCTGACCAACTCGTTCTCATCCCAGGCGTCAAGTCCTTCGATGATCATTGCCTCCTTCAGCTTGACTTCTTTAAGTGAAGCAACATAACACTCCCTGGCCACGGTCTGCTCTTCTCTGACTGTTCCGACTTCGAGATCAGTAAGAAACTTGAGGGCAAGATGATAGGTGGATGTGATGGCTTGGAAAGCGTTTAGGGCGGTGCGGCCAAGGATGATGTTGTAGGCAGATGGGCAATCGACCACAAGGAAGGTGAGCAACTTCGTGGCCTGCCGTGGGTATTCGCCGATGGTGATGGGAAGGTCAATGGAACCAATGGAGGTCACACGGTCGCCAGTGAATCCGACCAGGGGGGTTTGGAGTGGAGACAAACTTTCTTCCCCCAATCTTGAGCTGGCGAAAGCAGTTGAGGAAGATGATGTCTGAAGAGCTGCCATTGGCGATGAGAACTCGTCTGACCTTATAATTGGAGAGGATGGCGGTAATGACAAGAGGATCATCATGAGGATAATGGATGCCTGTACAGTCGACGTCCGTGAAGGTGATGGGCTCTGTCCACTGCTTGGGCTGTTTAGGGGGTCGGTCTACCGTGGTGACTGCCTTGTCTGAGCCCTGTCGTATTTTTCTAAGTTCTGCCTTCTGAGCCGAGCGGGATGGTCCCCCATAAGCAAGACCACCTGAAATAACTCTAATTTCACCAACTGGTGGAGGTGGATTTCCTTGTGGCCGAGGTTGCTGGGAGGGTCGGTCATGGCCTTGATTTGGTCGAGCTGGCTGCCGCGGTGGGGTGCGTCGGTGATTGTCTCTGTGGGGTTCGGTTCTTTGCCTTTGCTGAGGGCAGATATCTGTGAACCGGCTTAGACGCCCCTGGCGAATGAGGGTCTCCACCTGATCTTTGAGGTTGATGCAGTTGTCAGTATTATGGCCATGGTCTTGGTGGAAACGGCAATATTTGGACTGGTCTTTTCGGTTAGAAGGGTTCCGTGGAGGGGGAGGCCATTTGAGGGGGTAGTCCCATTGGATCTGGTTGAGGACATGTTCCATGGGAGAATTGAGGGGTGTATACCGCTCGAACCGACCGGGCAGTCAAATTGGTGCCGACCGGTCTGTACGAGGGGGTCGGTCGGTATATAGCGGGGTGTTTGGCTATGATACTGGGCGTTTCTGGGTTCTGGGTCCTTTCTCTTTGTCTCTGGGGGTCGGGTTTTTAGCTGTTGGATCCTGCCGAGCGGCTAGTGAATCTTCGGCATTCATATGTATTTTTGGGCTTTGGAGAGTAGGGCTGCCATTGAGGTGGGAGGGTTTTAGAGAGGGAGAAAAGGAAATTAGATGACCGCAGACCGGCCATGAAAGCTGTGAGGATGACCTTGTCGTCATTTTCTGCGACTTGCAGGGCTTCGTTGTGAAGCGAGTAACGAAGCTGCGCAGTGATTCCCCCTCGGTCTGACGAATGTTGAGAAGTTGGGTTGCCGGGCGTCGCTGGCGTTGGCTCCGATAAAGTGGCTCAGGAAAGAGTCACTGACATGTTGAAAGGTGGAGACAGAGTCTGGTGGTAACTGGCTGAACCACAGCCGAACTGACCCCTTCAGTGTCACGGGAAAAGCTCGGCACATGATCTCGTCTGGGAAGGCATGGAGAATCATGAGGGTGCGGTAAGTCTCCAGATGGTCGACCGGGTCTGTCGTACCGTCAAAGGAGTCGATGGAGGGCATTTTGAATTTGGGAGGCAGAGGTTTGTCTCGGATGGAGACAACAAATGGTGAGGTGGCTGTAGTGGTGGGCTTATGCTGGATGTTCTACATAACCCCTTGGAGCTGGAGTTTCATGGCGCGGAGTTCAGCGTCCCAAAGGGGAATGTTGTCACCCCAGGAGGGAGACAGGTGTTGGATGCTGCTGGCCTCTCCCTCTGGGGCTGGTGCTATGATCGATGGGTGCGGGGGTGGAGGTGGTGGATTTATATGTGGATGAGGGGGTTGCAAACCCCCCAAGTTAGGTGGATTGGGTTGCGAGGCAGTATGGCCCGGAGTTCGTTCTGGGTTGGGTAGAATATCTGGAGGTGGTGGTGGAGGAATGGGGAGGGTTCCTTGGAGTAAAGCGTTTATCAGGGCCTGGTTTTGCTCGGCCATACGATTAATGCTATTGGTAAGCTTGGTGAAATACTGTGGTGGGTTGTTTGGATTGGAGGGTCGGTTTGATGGTCGGCGCATTATGGTGGGAAGCCATGGATCTAGTCGTGACCATACACCTTGATGGATGAGATGAAAAGGTTGCTGGAACAGGGTCCCCGGCGGCAATGAACACAACTGGCGCGCGGCAAACCAGTTCCCACAGACGGCGCCAACTGATAATACAGTTCGTTCCCGGTGGATGGGCTGGACCGATCCAAGCTCCTCGAGCCCACGTCCGGATGGCGGAGTCCGCTAAATGACCTGCAAGCAAGTTCGGTGGGGAACGGGGTAGTCCCCCAGCGAACCCTCCGACGAGCAAGTTAGCAAGTAGGAAAAGAGATGAGGTATGTAGAAAGAGGTTGGAGATAGAAAAAGCTTAACCTTCTTCTTGTCTTCGATGCTTGCTTATATCCTTTGGTAATCATTTCACTGTCCCTTCCGACGTGCCCGTCTCGCCTCCAGCCTGTGCTGTAGCTTACCTTGTTCAGGGTAAGGGGGCGCTATTCCGGCTGAGGGGTGTTGTCGCAATAAATGCTGTGATGGATTGCATTAATGGTGATGTGTTGTGGCAATAATTTTGCAGATCTTTGTCTGCTGATGTGGCCTGTCCTGCACCTGCCATATGTCCAAATGCCATTGGCCCTTCATGTCCAGTTGGCCTCCAGCTGTCATAGACTTTACCAACCGGGTTATGCAATGGGGTCCAAATGGTGGGCTTGGGTTTGTTCGTTGTGGGCTGTGGCCTTTATGGGCCTATCCATGTCAAGTTGTATTTTGAAAGATAAATTAATGAAAAGTTTTTTAAATTAAAATTTGTTTGGTTATGCGTTTTGAAATAATTTTGAAATGATTTGTAATTTTTTTTATTTTATAGTTGAATAGATTTTTCGTGAGAGAAAATTTAATTGATTAATGTGTAAAAGTGATAGAATGAAAGAAGAGAAAGAAAAATAATTGATTGATTTATTAATATAAAAAAGGAGAGAAGAGAGAGAAAAAAAAAATTTTGAAAAAAGTTTTAAAAATTGGTAAATCAAACATGTTTTTTAATTTTTGATCATCCAATATTAATTTAAAAACTAAATCAAACAATACCTTAACAAATGGTCAAGAAAAAAAAAATTATAAAAATATGATTGATGCAAGTGAATCTGTGGTGGAATACAAGTGAAAAGATGTAGGATTGCAAATCTCATTCGCACCCCTCCATGTTTTATGTATTTTCATTTGTTCTGTTTAACTGTTAAGTAACTCCCCCTTAGAATTTAAAAAAATTCTCTTTTGGTTCTTGAAACAAAAAGTTGATTCAGCTTGTTTGGTTTGATTTTTTTAAATTTACTTTTCAGAAAATTAAAACATTTTTTTTTCATATATATATTTTTTGTTTTCATTGACTTTTTTCTAATATTTTAAGTATTTTTTTAATAAAAAAAATTAGATACAGTTAAAAAGTATAATATTTATATAAAAAAAAATCTTTAAAAAATTCACTAAATACTAAAAATACAAAAAAAATGAAAATTTTGTACATTTTTCATATTCTTGTATATTTATTGATTTTTAAAATATTTTTTTATAAATATTTTACTTTTTAGATACATCTAAATAAGATGCATCTAAAAAAATAAAAAAATTGCTTAAAATTTTAAAAACATTCACTGAAAACAAAAAAATTAATTTTCAAAAAATTGAAACCAAACACAGTGGATCTTTTAGCTAAAATCAAGTGTAATTTTTCAGTGTTTAAAAAGTTGACTATTTTAGCAAGCTATTTTAATTTTTGACAAATTCTTTTTTTTGATACAATGGAGGCCGCAACCTGAACTACAAGCAAAACACTACGGTCATGTTTCTTTACCAGCATGGATGGCTGGATTAGATTGCTATGGCTGTGGGTTTCACCTATAACTTGTTTGGTGATGATTTGGGAGGGGAGATTAATAGTGCGAGGGGTTAAGTAATCCCCCTCAGTATAATCTCCCTCAGTAGGGGGATTAACTTGGTTAGATTTTGGCTGGGATTAGGAAAATAGTAAGTGAATTAAGTCTATTTTATATAAAATTTTTTTTTTTTCAATTTTATTTTTTTTACCAAGTGCACCGGTTCGTTTTAGTTTTTTTAATATAGAAATAATTTATTTATTTATTTTATATAAAAATAATTTAATAATCTCATCATTAATATCTCCCACACTATCATCAAAACAACAAACATACTTTTACTTAATTTTCTCATTAATAATTTCATCAAACCTAATCTACCAATTAAACGTGGCCTACAGAGAGGAGCTCCCTCTCAACTTGTTACTAGCTGGAGCCAGCTCCACAGAAGAAGGGGCTGTTAATAGAATTTCAACTCCATCAACCATATCAACAGCAGTTTTGGCTAACAGGACTGCACAATGGTTAGCTTCTCCCAAAATAGAATGCAACTCACACTGCCAATTTCTCTTGAGCATTTCCCCAATCTCTTGGCAGAGTTAAAATAGTTATATTTGGAAGGATAAATGAATTTTTTGTAATTGAATGTAAAAAAAATTATCTTAAAAAGTGATATATAGTTTAAATTCCATTATTACATAATAGCAATCACCCTTCAAACAAATTACAATCACACACTATTTTTTTGGAATTTTTTCTGAATATTTTTTTTTGAATTCATAGCATTGTTGCTTATTGCAATTTCAAGAAATGCCAGAGATCTTCAAAACATTGCTAAAAAATGCGTAAAATTTTAATTTTAATTTTTTTATTTTTACAATACATAGTATTTGTATGCAATTTCTAAGGAAACAATATAGAATTGAACAGAAACATCAGGAACCAAACTATAGTGCTGTTTGGTACAGCTTATTGTAAGTTAAAAACTGATAATCAAAAAATAAAAATAAAAAACACATCTTCCTTAGCTTCTAAATAATCCGCTTTTCTCAGCTTATTTAAATTATTTCTGCCTAAAAAACTGTAAGCAGAAGCTGCACCAAACAGTCTGACACAAATTTCCAAATTAAAATGATCCATAATCACCCATTATAATCCACACCAAACACCCCTATGTCAAACACGATTGAGACAACTTTTTACTTTTTAATATTCAGAACAGTAAATATGTTTTAATTGGATAACAGATTGTAAATAGTATTTAACATTGAAAACATGAAAGTTTAAATTCATTAAACTAATGAACAGGTGATGCATAAAATGGTATTTTAAAAATTGAATAAATTATAAATATATCTTTGAGATTTATTTAAAGTACAGATTGTCCACTGTGATTTAGAGAATTATAAATACCTCTTATTAGAATTTTTTATTTAACAGAATTAACTAAAAAAATGAAATTCATAATTACTCTTTTTATACAATAATAAAATTACCTAAATTATTAATTGAAACATATTTCTAATATCATTAAAAACTGTTAATTGATTTGATGATTTATTAATAAAATGAGCAATTTATTATGAAATTAGAAATCTCAAGGGGTGAAATGTAATTTCCAAAGGCACAGGGAACGATTTATATTTTAATTAAATCTCAGGTTATGTTTTTGTAATTTATCCTTTAAAATTTATTACCTAAATTTAATCCAATAACATTATTATTTATTATTATAAAAAAAACTAATATTTTTATTTTCTTCTTTCCCATATAATAAAATTAGAAATAGATATGTATCCTGAAAATATATTATGAAATTATTCTAAAAGTGAAGTGTAGTGTGGATTCAAGTTATTGTTGCTTAGGTTATTAGTAGATTAATATGGTACATTCATTTCATTTTCTTGATAATTTTCATGAATATTGAGAAAATTATTTGCATATCAATAAACTTCTGACGAAGTCGTTAATAAAATTGTGTACTAAGAAAAACAAAGTGCATGCAAATAGAAGCACCCCTAACATTGTCGTATAACTTAGCCAAAAATAAATAAATAAATAACAATATTGTATAACATTACAATAAAACTATTTGTCATTCATAGAAAATTATTTTGCCAAGTGACGTTTTGGCTAAAATAATTAATAAAAATAAAATAAGTTAAAATAATTAATAAAATAAAATGACACATTTAAATCATAATTATTTCATTTTTCTCTCACAACTATCAAGGGTATTTTGAGAAGATAGTCAAAAGCTGATTTTTTGACTTTTTTTTAAAAAAAACTTTTTAGCTTCTTTTTTTTGTGAGAGAGGAAGTGGATTAAAAGTTGAGAAGTGACTTTTAACTCACTTATCAAAATAGGCTTCTCTAAATAGGCCTAAATCAACCAAAAAAAAGTCAATCAACTTTTTAAACATAATTTTTTAATCAAATTAAAATAATTAAAAAAATAAAAAAAACTTATTATAATAATCAACTTTTCAAACGTGGTCAATCTTAGAACTCCAACGTGATAGTTGATAAACCATGATATAAGGAGTAGGGGTGAGCAGCGGATATACCGATCCGCCAAAACCGACCGAACCGAACCGATCCGCCGCATTTTGGACGGATGCGTGATGACGAGCGGACGGTTGTGGATTGATTTTCTCCAATCCGCCAATCTGGCGGACGGATGGCGGATTTGAGATTCCTTTGGCCGCAACCGAACCACCAAACCGCGAACACCCCTAGTAATTTATAAGACTTTGTGTTTTCAGTTTGTTTAAATATTCTGTTTATGTTTTCAATTAAAAAAAAGTTTAAATATTCTGTTGAAATTTTTTTTTTAACTTGAATATCTTGTTTGAATTGAAAAAAATAAACGTATTATTTATCTATATTTTTTGGTTTTTAAATCTATCTCTAAAAATAATAAATAGAAAATATGATATATGTTAGTTGGTTTTTGTTTTCAAAAACAAATATAGATGTAACAATACAGAGATATACAATCTCTACTACTGCTCTGTTCGTGGCTTTGGTGGTTTGAATTGTTTTTATATTTTAAGAACCACAGATTGTAATACTTTATGTGGATGAGGCATGCAGTGATTATAGTATGTGGATGAGGCATGCAGTGATTGTGATATTCTAAAGTTTCAAACTTTCTTTCTTTGGATGAGACATGCAGTGATTGAAATATTTTTTAAGTTATTAACTGTAAGACTTTCTTTCTTTTTTTTTCTTTTTTTTTTTTTTGAGAAGCACACAAGTCGAATTATGTTGAAAATTTATAAAATTTTAAACCGCCAAACCGATTCGCATCCATCCGCCAAACCGCCAATCCGCTCAATCCACATCCGCCGGATTGGCGGACGGATGCGGATTGATTTTCTCCAATCCGCCAAGCTGGCGGACGGATGGCGGATTGGAGGTTCCGTGGCCGCAACCGACCCGTGCCCACCCCTAATAAGGAGTGTTTGGGTTTAGGGCTGCAAACGAATCGAACTGTTCATAAACAAGCTCGGCTCGGCTCGTTAAAGGCTCGGCTTGGTTCGGCTCGTTTAGTAAACAAGCTGAACTCGAGCTTGCATGAGCTCGACTCGTTTATCTTTATTTAAATTATATAATAAATATATTATTTATTTATTATATATAAATAATAATATAAACAATTTTTTATATATTAAATAATATAAATAATATTAAAAAAAAATTATCGAATCGAGCCGAGCTGAGCTGAGCTTGAGCTTCATTAAAATTAACGAGCCGAGTCGAGCTCGAGCTCAGTTCCTTATCGAGCCGAGCTTGAGCTCAATAAACAAGTTCGATAAGTAAACGAGCCGAGTTTGAGCTCAGCAAAACTCGACTCAGCTTGGCTCGGCTCGATTCGTTTGGAGCCCTATTTGAATTTAGGAAGGGGGTTTAGGGGTTAAAATACCCTCAAAGTAAAAAGAATTAAAAAAAAACAAAAACATATGCAAACAAAAAAACAAGTACAACCATCTGCAACCAGTCCACGTGGGGTGTTGCAGGGCTGGCCTAACGATTTTGCCTTTCAAAATTTTTGAAGACAAGTGCAATCATTCAATCAATTGCGGTATTTTTATTATTTCTCATCTTACATCTTTTCAAACATATTTTTTAATATAATAATTAAATAAAAAATTTAACTCAATTTTTAAAAAATAAAAATAAAAATAAAAATAACCTACTAAAATAACTAAATAGTTAAAAAAAAAAAGTAGTCACTCTCCAAATATTCCCTAAGAGCATCTCTAACGATTCACTAATTTTTTCATCAAATCTGAGTAAAAAAAAGATAACTTTCTCAATCTGATATCAGTCGCTCCAACGGTTACACTATAACTTGCATCAAAAGGCAGGGGATGCCCAATTGGACAACCGGCAGGTCGACTAGACAAGACAACTGAATTTTTTCCCCCTTCCATTTTTGTTTCCCAATTCTTTTTCCCCCATCAAATCTTTTCCATTTTTTTGTACCTCCAATAATGATTTCATTCCAAAAATTGATATAAATACATTAATCTATGTACCATATACCAGAAAAGAGGTACTTTATATCTGCAACCAACCAAAACTGAAAGCAGAGCATAATGAATATCTCAAATTCTTACATGTTCACTTCATTTTCATTCTCTTCTTCTTTCTCATCCTCCAATGATGAAAAAATGGTCACACGTTTGGGGGTTTATGAGATAAATAATGCTACTATGATTTAGATGCTGCAATCAACTGATCAATCAAAAAAAAAAGAGGTGGTTTTGTTGTAGGACATAATTACATACGTCGCGATAGATGGAAGGGTCATGAGCGATTGTTTGCGGATTATTTTGTGGCAAATCCACTTTATACACCTACAACATTTCAAAGACGTTTTCGAATGCGTTGTTCTATGTACCTGCGAATTTTGAATGCCATTGAAGCACACGATCTATATTTTGTTCAAAAACAAAATGTAGCTTATATCCTTGGATTGTCTCTCCTGCAAAAGATGACTGCAGCAATGAGAATATTGTCATATAGAATAGTAGCAGATGCAGTTGATGATTATGCACGTATTAGGGAAAGCACTGCAATTGAAAGTTTGCAACACTTTTGCAATTCAGTAATTGAAATCTTTGGATCAGAATACTTAAGATCTCCAACAACAACTAATATTGCTAGATTACTTGCTATTAGGGAGGTTCGTGGGTTTTCGGGTATGTTGGGAAGTTTAGATTGCATACATTAGAAGTGAAAAAATTGTCTAACAGCATGGCAAAGTCAATACGTAGGCCATCAGAAAAAGCCAACCATCATTCTTAAAGCAGTAGCTTCTTATGACTTGTGGATTTGGAATGCATTTTTTGGATGCCTCACTACAAGAATTTTCACTTTTGGCGACTAAATTTTTAGTCGCCAAAAGTAAATTTTTAGTCGCCGAAGGGCTTTAGCGACTAAATTTTTTGGTCGCAAAATTAGTAGCCGAAGAGTAGTCGGGAAAGCTAATTAGCAACCAAAATTATTTTAGTTGCCAAATGTATTCATTTGCCGACTAAATATTTAGTCGCAAAAATGTTGGACATTAAATTAAATTAGACCCTTTTCGGCGACCAAACTTTTAGTCGCCTAAAGTCCCACCATTTTAGCTACTAAAATTTTAATCGGCAAAAGAGTTCTTTTTGGCTACTAAAAATTTAGTCGCCGAAAGTCCCCATATTTGGCTACTAAATGTTTAGTCGGCAAAGAGTTCCTCTTTTGACTACTAAATATTTAGTCGCCTAAATTTTACATTGTTTGTTACTAAAATTTTAGTCGGCAAAAGTGTGTTTATAATTTAGTTTTTTGTTTTTCGTTACGAAATATTTTAGTCGCCAAATGTTTGATTTTCTTTTGGCTACTAAAGTTTTAGTTGCCAAATATCTTTTTCTTTTTTTTTTTTTCTTTTTGGCTACTAAGCTTTTAGTCGTTAAATGTCTTTTCTTTTTTTTTTTTTGTTACAAAACTTTTAGTTGCTAAATGTCTTCTTTTTTTTTGCTACAAAACTTTTAGTCGCCAAATGTTTTTTCCCAATTTCTTTTTAGCTACTAATTGTTTAGTCGCCAAAAACATGATATTATGTTTTGTCGCGAAATTATAATTTCTCCACAACCTGTCTATATACAATGCAACCTGTAATACGTATTAAAACAAAATGATACATACTATCAATCATTCCACAATCTGCATCCATATACTAAAAATAAATAACATTAAATATCAAAGTCCATACAAATCAACTATTGTCCAAACTAAAATAATAATTCCATATACAAAATATATCATACAAAAATCAAAGCCCTCCGTATACAAAAAAATACATCTACTACGAAGCGAGATTACCATTTGGCATGGCACAAATTACCATCATAATCTGTACTACAACAAAATGTGATAAATGTACCACGACAAAAGTTTTCTATGGACCATGACAAAACATCCAATATGTACGCCAACAAATGGTATATATGTACCACGACAGAAGGTGATCTATGTACCACGACAGTCATTAGCTGTTGATTGCCAAAAGTTTTCTGTATCAATAATAATAAACTACACAAAAGCTGAGGACAACAAAAGTATTATATTAGTTCTACACAAAAGTAAAAATTCTTCTCCATACACCAATATGGATTATCCACAAGTTCACACAACAAAGCAATCTACAAAGAAAAATAAAAAACGAAACATTAGAATTGTTACAAAATATCAATTCAGTCAGCCATATGGAACATGTTCTAACATGCATTTAAGGTAGAACAATCGAGAAATGTCTTCTTGGAAATAAAAGAAAGTACATATATATATATATGTATGTATCATGCAATATTTATTCCAACCAACCGCACAAAAAATGTAATATGATTCGTCCTATAAATATATAAAGCCAATTATTAGAATATGTAGATGTTATTTTAATAAAGTTGTTGCTTTTTTAACTAAGTGTTGCAATTTTTTTAACTAAGTGTAAGGTGTATTCGGGGGCTGTTATGAATTTTCGCTCTTGGAAAGCCCTTTTTCGAGTAAGTTTAGGGCGTATTCGGCTCTAACTCCCAACCTACAGGTCCGAATTACGTTCCGTCAAATCTTACAAGTCCTATTTGTCATGGCGAAGCTATCCGTGTGAGCCACACGATCGTTCGGGGGCTGTTTTGAATTTTCGCCCCCGAAACGCTTTTTTCGACTAAGTTTAGGGCGTATTCAGCTCTAACTCCCAACCTACAGATCTGAATTACGTTTCGTCAGTTCTCACAAGTCCTATTTGTCATGGAGAAGCTATCCGTGCAAGCCACACGGTCGTTCGGGGGCTGTTTTGAATTTTCACCCCCGAAACGCCTTTTTTCAACTAAGTTTAGGGCGTATTCGGCTCTAACTCCCAACCTACGGGTCTGCATTACGTTCCGTCAGATCTCACAAGTCCTATTTGTCATGGCGAAGCTATCTATGTGAGCCACACGGTCGTTCGGGGGCTATTTTGAATTTTCACCCACAAAACGCCATTTTTTTACTAAGTTTAGGCTGTATTCGGCTCTAACTCCCAACCTACGGGTCCGAATTACGTTCCGTCAGTTCTCACAAGTCCTATTTGTCATGGAGAAGCTATCCGTGTGAGCCAGATAGTTGTTCGGGGGCTGTTTTGAATTTTCGCCCCCGAAACGCCTTTTTTCGACTAAGTTTAGGGCATATTCGGCTCTAACTCCTAACCAACGGGTCTGAATTACGTTTCGTCAGTTTTCACAAGTCCTATTTTTCATGGCGAAGCTATCCATGTGAGCCACACGATCGTTTGGGGGCTATTTTGAATTTTTGCCCCCGAAATGCCCTTTTTCGACTAAGTTTAGGGCGTATTTAGCTCTAACTCCCAACCTACGGGGTCTGAATTATGTTTTTTCAGTTCTCACAAGTCCTATTTGACATGGCAAAGCTATCCGTGTGGGCCACACGGTGGTTCGGGGGCTGTTTAGAATTTTTGCCCCCGAAACGCCTTTTTTCTGACTACGTTTAGGGCGTACTCGGCTCTAACTCCCAACGTAGGGGTTCGAATTACACTCTGTCAGTTCTCACAAGTCCTATTTGTCATGGCGAAGCTATCCGTGTGAGCCACACGGTCGTTCGGGGGCTGTTTTGAATTTTCTCTCCCGAAATGCCCTTTTTCAACTAAGTTTAGAGCGTATTCGGCTTTAACTCCCAATCTACGGGTCCGAATTATGTTCCGTCAGTTCTCACAAGTCCTATTAGTCATAGCGAAGCTATCCGTGTGAGCCACATGGTCATTCAGGGGCTGTTTTGAATTTTCGCCCTCGAAACGCCCTTTTTTGAGTAAGTTTAGGGCGTATTCGGCTCTAACTCTCAACCTACGGGTCTGAATTACGTTCCGTCAGTTCGCACAAGTCCTATTTGTTATGGGGAACTATCCGTGTGATCCACACGGTGGTTCGGGGGCTATTTAGAATTTTCGCCCCCGAAACGCCTTTTTTCCGACTACGTTTAAGGCGTATTCGGCTCTAACTCCCAACCTAGGGGTTCGAATTACGTTCCGTCAGTTCTCACAAGTCCTATTTGTCATGGTGAAGCTATCCATGCAAGCCACATGGTCCTTCGGGGGCTGTTTTGAATTTTCGCCCCCAAAACTCCCTTTTTTGAGTAAGTTGAGGGCGTATTCGGCTCTAACTCCCAACCTACGGGTTCGAATTACGTTCCATCAGTTTGCATAAGTCCTATTTGTCATGGGAGAACTATCCGTGTGAGCCACATGGTAGTTCGGGGGCTGTTTATAATTTTCGCTCCCGAAACGCCTTTTTTTCGACTACGTTTGGGGCGTATTCGGCTCTAACTCCCAACCTAGGGGTCTGAATTACGTTCCGTCAGTTCTCACAAGTCCTATTTGTCATGGAGAAGCTATCCGTGTGAGCCACACGGTCATTTGGGGGCTGTTATGAATTTTTGCCCCCGAAAAGCTCTTTTTCGAGTAAGTTTAAGGCGTATTCTGCTCTAACTCTCTACTTACGGGTCCGAATTACGTTCCGTTAGTTGTCACAAGTTTTATTTGTCATGGGGAAGCTGTCCGTGAGAGTCACACAGTCGTTCGGGAGCTGTTTAGAATTTTTGCCCCCGAAACGCCATTTTTTGACTAAGTTTAGGACATATTTAGCTCTAACTCTCTACCTATGGGTCCGAATTACGTTCCGTCAGTTCTCACAAGTCCTATTTGTCATGGTGAAGCTATCTGTGTGAGCCACACGGTTTTTCGGGGGTTGATTTGAATTTTCGCCCCCCGAAACGCTCTTTTTCGACTAAGTTTAGGGCATATTCGGCTCTAATTCCCAACCTACGGGTCTGAATTACGTTCTGTCAGTTCTCACAAGTCCTATTTGTCATGGAGAAGCTATCCGTGTGAGCCACACGGTCATTCAGGGGCTGTTTTGAATTTTCACCCCTGAAACGCCCTTTTTCGACTAAGTTTAGGGCGTATTCGGCTTTAACTCTCTACCTATGGGTTCGAATTACGTTCCATCAGTTGTCACAAGTCCTATTTGTCATGGGGAAGCTGTCCATAGGAGTCACACGGTGGTTCGGGGGCAGTTTAGAATATTTGCCCCCTTAATGCCCTTTTTCGGTTAAGTTTAAAGCGTTTTCGACTCGAACTCCCAACGTACACGTGCTAATTACATTCCGTCTACTGTCACAGGTCCTATTTGTCATGAGGAAGCTAGTTGTGACATCCGTACGGTGGTCCGAGGGTTGTTTTGCATTTTCGCCTCCTTAACGCCTTTTTTGGGTTAAGTTAAAGAAGTTTTGGCTCTAACTCCCAAATAAGTACCATATGAACTATTTGCTGTTGCACCAGTAGCTAAAAGTAAGACTGGTTAGAGCCCTTTTTATGCTGGACATGTACTTCATTTCTCTCTAGTCCC